>JAAGKR010006094.1:0-43999 GCA_011419295.1 Clarias macrocephalus
ACCCACCCAATAACCAATCAAGTCACTAAGTTATGAGGGCTTGGGTTGGGCTGAATAAAAATGAACTGGGTGACTGGGTGATGTCCCAATAGATGTCAGGGTTTTGGGAGTGTTTTAAAAACAACCAATCAAAGTAGAGATAAATAAACCAATAGGGAAGAGCAGATTTGTGCAAAGGTGTAAAATGCAAATGGGGCTTGAGGTGTGAAGGTCTCCTGACAAAATCCTTGAGTGGATTATTTGCCATGGCAACAAATGGCTGTACCATGGAAGGATTCCTCAGCGAGATACATCGGATTGGTATCAATCCGGAAGTATCCTAGCTTGGTGGAATTTGATGTATACGGTCAGTGGTACTGTAGATACTTCCGAAAATCAGTGGAGTATACGGGAGTTTCCTAGTACAGATACACCTCTTTTCATGCAGTGATTGTGCATGTGTATTGTGCATGTGTGTTTATCAGTTCAGTCCAGATGTTATTTAGTTCATCTGAGTGATTTGTGTGTGTGTGTGTGTGTGTGTGTGTGTGTGTGTGTGTGTGTGTGTGTGTGTGTGTGTGTGTGTGTGTGTGTTTGTCAGTCCAGTCCCTTTGTGTTGAGGAGACGGATGGCTTGCGGATAAAAACTGTTTCTCAGTCTGGATGTGAGGCCCGAATGCTTCGGTACCTTTTTCCAGATGGCAGGAGGGTGAAGAGTGTGTGTGATGGATGTGTCCGGTCAGCCACAATGCTGGTGGCTTTGCGGGTGCAGCGTGTGGTGTAAATGTCTTCGATAGAAGGGAGAGAGACCCCGATGATCTTCTCAGCTGTCCTCACTATCCGCTGTAGGGTCTTGCAGTCTGACATTGTACAATTCCCAAACCAGACAGTGATGCAGCTGCTCAGGATGCTCTCAATAGTTCCTCTATAGAAGGTGGTGAGGATCGGTGGTGGAAGCTGTGTCTTTCTCAGCCTTCTCAGGAAGAAAAGACGTTGTTGGGCTTTCTTATACAGAGAGCTGGTGTTGAGGGACCAGGAGAGGTTCTCCTCCAGGTGGACGCCCAGGAATTTTGTGCTCTTGACGATCTCCACAGAAGAGCCGTCGATGCTGAGCGGAGAGTGATCGCTCCGAGTCCTCCTGAAGTCAACAACCATCTCTTTTGTCTTTTCGACATTCAGAGACAGGTTGTTGTCTTTACACCAGTCTCTGCACTTCCTCTCTGTACACTGACTCGTCGTTCTTGCTGATGAGACCCACCACGGTCGTGTCATCAGCAAACTTGATGATATGATTGGAGCTGTGTGTCGCTATACAATCATGAGTCAGCAGTGTGAACAGCAGGGGACTGAGCACGCAGCCCTGGGGGGCCCCAGTACTCAGTGTAGTGGTGCTGGAGGTGTAGCTCCCGATCCGCATTGCTTGAGGTCTTTCGGTCAGAAAGTCCAGGATCCAGTTACAGAGGGAGGTGTTCAGGCCCAACAAGCTCAGCTTCCCAATCAGGTGTTGGGGGATGATTGTGTTGAATGCTGAACTGAAGTCTATGTACAGCATTCTGACGTAAGTGTCTTAAATAGCTGTAATGCTGTACAGGTGCATGTTCTTGACAATAAACTAAATGATTTATTTTGCTATTGACTAACTAGTATGTACAGTAGAGTCCAACAACAAACAACAACAAAAATTTTACATATGCATATAATGTCTTTAGCAATATAACACGACACAACATCAGTAATATCTTTCCATCGAGGCCCCGCTTAAAATATGGGATACAGTGGGGAAATGTGCTCATTGTTTTCACCTGCCTTTTAGCCGGTGTTTTCGTGCGGCCGCTTGTCTTGTTTAGCTCGCAGCGCCAAACACGACGCCGATTCAGCAGTGTGTTTGAGGTGCGCAAGTAAATTAGTCATGCTGCTTCCTTTAGTTGCCACAAACTTCAGACAAATTTTACACTTTACACAAATTTTGGCTTGTTCAATGTGTAAAGTTGAGAACCCGAACAATTTCCAATGCGACTGAAGAAACCACGCCTCTGTTGGAAAAGAGCTCTTTGGTTTCATCAGCGTGTGCTGCCATGTTGTATCTCATATTTCCCACATGTGAGCCACAGAGGGGGTATCGCAAAACTACAGAAGCTCGTCGTGCCGTACCAAAGTGAAATTGTAAGATCGATTTTAATTTTTCTAAATCCACAAAAACCTTAAATTCGATTTAATCGAGAGTAACGATTAATCGCCCAGCTCTACTTGGAGTAAAACTACTATCAGCCCTGTCCTGAAGCTTCGAGCAGTTGACTCCTTGTTGGACAGAGCTGCTTCAAGCTACCCTTTCAGCCAAACTCTGAACACCCTACTGCTTTCTTGCCCCTGATGACCCACCACCCACTGCATCAGGTAGTGCCCCCTCTTTATTCCAGCTGCATGAATTCCACACTAAGCTGAAATCCTGCTGTGACCATAAAACACTGCAGGGTCAATCTTCACTCATTTTTCAGCACTTGGCTTAAGTATCAGAAGCTCAATTTCAATAAAGACTGACTGGACTGAGCCAATGAAAAAAAAAGTCCAATTACTTTGTAATTTGTTTAATTTTTTGTCCATCACATGATGTTCTTGTTGGTGACAGCTGATTGATCAAGTGATACTCGTGGGCACCATGACTAGTTTTATATGTGGAGTAGTTTTGGCATGTGACATGTATGTATGTAACTAATATAACTAATATATTCTGAATGTCTAGGATTCTTTGAAACTGTAACTTTAAAGAAACTAATATAATTTGTGCTGTAGATAAACATACTTTATAACATTTTAAAATGACACTTTTTACATTTATTTTTATTTATTTATTTATTTATTTATTTTATTTGGAGACTCCATAGGCATGCCAGCGGGTTCGCAGGGCTTGTGTAGGTGAAAGCAAATAAATAAAAAAGATCTCAACAAATAATGCAGATTTTATTTGTAAGTGCTATAATTAAATGAAACCATCATCATCATCAAGGTAAGCAAACAGTTTAGGTTTTAAAGTATTGTTTTTTTGTGTTCAAACTTCTTAAACCTACAGTATGCTTATGAAACTAGGATGCACTCTGGACAGAGACATCCAATCATAATCATAGTCAATCAAAGTAGGGCACACACTCTCACACACACACACTACTGGCAATTTTAGAAATGCTATTTAGCGTAATTTGCATGTTACCATGTGGTAGCAGTTTCAATGAGAGGATTACATGATAAATAGCTGTTCTTAAATGATAGCTATAAACAGTATAACTGCTCATTACATACATTTGATATCTCTTTGCTATTTATTTGCAAGCATTTCATAATTTTGCAGTTGATTCTACATTTACAAATACAATTAAAAAATGTTTTTCTCACAGATCCACGGTGTGTTAAGAGAACATGGTCTGTCATTCCAACCCATCTTATCTAGAAGTGTTCTGATCTCACCACAGTCTTCATCACCACCATCATTATTTGGTTCCCCCATATACCAGTATCTAAAATCCAGAGAATCAGTGTACCTACCTTTAATTTCACGTCTTTAATTCAACCTTCTTGCCCTGTGTCCATAAATCTGACCAATAAGAATTTAACAAGATAATAATAATAATAATAATAATAATAATAATAATAATAATAATAATAATAATAATAATAAATCTTCATCTACAGTATCTGATGCAGTGCACAGGAATGTTATATAGTCACACTAGTTGAGGCAGTGTAATAAACAAAGAAGTAACTTCTCTTACTCTGTACCGGTCAGTTCTGTTCCATCCACCCATTTCCACTTTCCCTCTGTTTCTATGTCACTCAGTCCAATCCAAGCCTCTTTATTATTACCCATCTGTTTAATGATGAACTCCTGTAAATGAGGGGACAGTATAAAAAAGAAAAATAGACAGTTTTTCTCAAACTTAAACACACACACATACACACACACATACACACACACATACACACGCACGCACGCACGCACGCACGCACACACGCACGCACGCACGCACGCACACACACACACACACACACACACACACACACACACCTGTTCCTCTCTGCTGTTTATGATCACCAGGTCTGCTCCTCTCTCTCTGCAGTGCTGTCTGCTCTCAGTCCAGCTCTTCCCCTCTATAGACATGTAGTAAATACTGGAGCTGAAGATCCTCCATCCTAGTTTAACAAGACCTGATCACATAACAGGACATAGAAATGCTCAGGGAGGTTCATAAATACCAATTTTAAAAGAATTTATCTGTCTCTTGATTTACTTGAAAAAAATATATATATTTAAAGTATTTGCTCACCATTAAGAGCCAATATGTAATCAGACTTACACTTGTCTCTTTCTTTAGTCATATTGTTGTTACTGGTCTGTAACTGGTCTCTCTCTTTAGTCAGGTAGTTGTTGCTTATATGTAATTGCTCTCTCTCTTTATTCAGGTCGTTGTTACTGGTCTGTAACTGGTCTTTTTCTGCATTTAGATTGGTCAATTTGATCCACAGTACAGTGACGGCACTCAGCAGGAGAACACACAGCAGCAACACACACACCAGAGTCACTCTGTAACACCTGCCTCCTGTAGTGTTGAATCCTAATGGAAGCACAGAAACAAATGTGTATATCCACTTTAACACAGAGAAGTAGAGAAGTCCCCATAAAGCAATCAAAACACACACACGCACAATTACAAAGTCATATATATATAAATGTGTATGAAATAATTGTGTGGGTTTCTATGATAAACCAAAGTTGCATAAAATGCATAAATTTTACAACTACCAGACTCACAACAATACTCATATTATTATTAATTTAAAGTCTGTATATACAGTATACCAACAGCAAATGACCATAAAAACATGTGATTGTTCTGTATTTGCCTATGCATTTTAACATATTGCCTAGCTTATGCTGAAAAAGGATTTAAAACACTTTGTACTGCACTAAGTGATTAAAATCACTAAAATGTAGTAATATAAAGAAAAATCAAAAATTAATATAAATAAATAAATTAAAATGCTGTGATTTCTATCTGTTAAATAAGCGAAGGCAATGTTCTATGCTGTAATATGCTCTGGGCCCATGCCAATGCGATGTGATGATATATAGTAGTTTAATATAACATAAATGTAACAAAAAAATAAGTAAATAAAAACATTTTTCATGGCACTGTGAAAGAATTGGACACTCTAAGAGTTCCAGAGTCTCAGACTCTTTTTACAAGGTTTCAGATCTTAATCAGCTCATTAGTAATTTCAAAGCTTTACAAATACTTTGACTCTTCAAAACTTGTGCACACACTTGCGGACACTCAACAACCATGGGTCCCTATAAGCAGCTGTGTAAGACTTTGAAAATGAAAGTTATTGATGCCCACAATGCAGGAAAAGGCTATAAGAAGATAGTAAAGCGTTGTCAGCCTGCAGTTTCTACAGTGAGAAATAAAAAGTAACTATGCACCAATGTTTGCTGAAAATATTGTGCATTTTTTCCATTTCCAAGAGAGACTGTGTTAACATCTCTTCAATTAAAAAATCACCAAAATCTGTTATTTATCAAGGAGAGCCTTTTTCATAAGACTGTACATATGTGGCCATTAAGAATGCACACATTCCACAGTTCGTCTTGCGCCGTGCCGCGGAATCACACAAGCAACATTTAAGAATTTAAATAAATGTGTTGTGCTTCACTGAATATCCTGACTCGTGAATATGTCAACATATCTTTGTTAAAACATAAAAATGTGTCCACATTGAGCACCATCAGAAGACATGAATGAACAAAAAAAACAATATTTTTTAATAAATATACTTATATGCACACGAAGTGCTTCAGGCTGTTTATAATAAAATCATCATGCTTTTTTGCTGTGTGTGTCCAGCATTGAACAATTATTTCATCCATTATTATACCACGGCTGGAAATGATAGCTGGAATGTGATTGTGAATTTATGACTGAAATACATTGTATGTGACGGCACTCAGCAGGAGAACACACAGCAGCAGCACACACAACAGAGTCACTCTGTAACACCTGCCTCCTGTAGTGTTGAGCCTAACCTACATCTCTTTGGACTGTGGGAGGAAACTGGAGTACCCGGAGGAAACCCACCAAGCACGGGGAGAACATGCAAACTCCATGCACACAGAGACGGGAATTGAGCCTGGCCGGGGATCGAACTCGGACCCTACGTAGGAAACAGGCTCAACATCCCAATGTGTCCAAACCTCATTTAAATTACATTTTTAAATGAATAATTATTGTAAGTAAATAACATAGCACAATTTTAGAAAAAGGTGGCACTGGCACTGTTCTTATATTGCTCTTTGTGCAAATTTCCATGTCCTCTAAAACAGTTACATCTGTATGAATAAACAGAGATGCGTGCTTCTTAGCCCCACCTCCGTGAAAATGGCGAAAAAGGCTCCACAGCAAGAGGTCACGAGCAACCGGAGGATGGAACAGAAGACGTAGCAGTTAGCCCGTGTAGCGTGGATGGTAAACCCAAACGTGGAAGCGGCATGAGTAAGCAGGATAACCATGTGTTAGTCTAAGAACTCTCTTACAAAATGAGCTAGGATCTACACAAATAAATCCACGTTCTAGCAACACACACTCAATCAGAAAAGCAACCCGAGTGAGTAAGTACTCACTGAAAATCCGGCAAAGTGTCGGGATAGGCCAACACAATGACTGAGCAATGTGAAGCGCGATCTTGTTTCCTTTTATGCTTCCTGACATGACCATATTACTTCCGCAGTGAGAGTGCGCATGACATAGAAGAGGTAGTGAAAGGTTTTAGTTGGGAGGTGTGAAATACCGGATGGATCCAGAGCGCCGCAGGCAGCTGGAGCCGGTAGGTGACAGGATTGATCCGGAGAGTGACATGGTATGGACCAATGTACCTGGCTGACAGTTTTTTGGATTTTGTGAAGGTGAAGGTTTCAGGTTGATAGCCATACTTTGTCACCTACATTGTACAATTGTCCCGGCGAGTGTCGACGGCGATGTTGAATGGCAGCGTTTGCTTGGTTCCACAGCCGTCAACACTGTTGGCGAACCAACTGTTGGGCCGACGGCATCTCAATCTCCGGTTCTTGATGATCGAACATTGAAGGCTGGAAACCATGGCAAATGGGCTGAGATTGGTGGCAGATGGGAAATGAAGATTGTGAGATAACTCTATAGGAGGTAGCGCGCCCAGGAGCGCTGGCGATCGGCAACAAAGCATCTCGGGTAGTGCTCCAGTTGTTGATTGGTCCACTCCGTCTGACCGTTAGTCTAGGGATGATAACTAGAGGATAAACTACAAGTGGAATTGATCAGACAGCAGAAGGTCTTCCAGAACCGTGCGGTGAACTGGGGCCCCCTGTCCGAGATGATGTCTTTTGGGAACTCATGCAGTCGGACTACGTGTTCTTGGCTGACGGGAGTCCGGTGAGGGCCACCAGGTGCACGGCTTTGGAGAACTGGTCGATGATGGTTAAAATGGTGTTTTTCCCTTCAGAGGCCGACAGGGCCGATGGGGAACAGGGAGTGTTTGGAGTTCCCCCGGTGTCGGTTGGTTGGTGTCCTTGGCCCTGGCGCACTCTGGGCACACCTGGACGTACTCCTTGACGTCTCTTACCATAGATGGCCACCAGAAGGCCCGTCTAATAAATTGGAGGGTGTGATTGGCGCTGGGGTGTCCAGATAGGGGAGAGGAGTGGCCCCATTGCAACACCTTGGTCCTCATGGTGTTAGGCACATAGAGTCGCCCAGGCGGCACACCTGCCGGTTTGGTCTCCGTCGCCTGTGCATGGCGAACCCTCGTTTCCAGATCCCAGCAAAGTGGTTCGATGCGGATTGTGATCAGGTTCTCATGGTCAGTCCAGACGATGAACGGCTCCCTGGCACCCTGGAGCCAGCGTCGCTATTCTTCCAAAGCCCACTTTATGATCAACAGCTCGCGGTCCCCTACTTTGTATCGCTGCTGAGTGGGGTCAAATTTCTTGGAAAAGAAACTACAGGGGTGTACCTTCTGGTCTGGACCTCGCTGGGAGAGAACTGCCCTGGCGCCCACATCCGAAGCATCCACCTCCACAATGAATGGTTTACTTGCGTCTGGGTGTAGTTGAACTGGGGTGGTGTTCAACCTGTGCATAAATCATGAAAGGAGGTGATGGCGGCAGAGTTGAGGCTGAAGTGATGAAACCGTTGAAGTTGCTTGAGGGTCTTGGGTAGGGGCCAATGACGCACAACTTCCAGCTTCTGCGGGTCCATGGCCACACCATGGGGTGAGATGACGAAACCCAGAAACGTGGTGGAGCGCTCGTGAAAGGTGCATTTTTCCAACTTACACTACAGTTGGTGGGCGAGCAATCTCTTAAGGACTGCTCTGACATGCTGGGTGTATTCCTCGGCTGTAGGTGAATAAATGATAATGTCATCGATATAAACGAACACCCACGGCCCTAGCATGTCCCTAAAGACATCATTGATGAATTGGGAAAGGTGGTGGGTGCATTACAGAGTCCGAATGGGATGACCAAACTCTCATAGTGTCCATTGGGGGTGATGAAGGCCATCTTCCACTCATCGCCCTCTCTGATGCGCACCAAGTTGAAGGCGCTCCGGAGGTCCAACTTTGTGAAGATGGTGGCACCAGAGAGGGCATCCAGGGCTGATCTGGTAAGAGGCAATGAGTGTCTGTTCTTGATGGTGATGTTATTAAGCCCCCGATAATTGGCACAGGGGCGTAAGTCACCGTTGTTTTTCTTCACGAAGAAGAAGCCCACAGCAGCAGGCGTGGAGGAGGGCCGGATGGTGCCATGGCAAGAGGCGTCAGAAACATATCTCTCCATCGCCTGCGTCTCGGCGGCAGAGACCAATCGGGAGGGACCAAACCTGGCTGAAGGTCAATCGCCAGGTCGTAGGGGCGATGAGGAGGAAGGTGTGTGGCTCGTCTTTTGCAGAATACTTCAGCCAGGTCTTGGTAGACGGCGGGGATGGTGTTGGTGTCGACCCGTTTGTGGCTAAACCGGAGGTGTACTTGGACCATGAGATGGGAATTACTAGATGTCATGACCGAGAACTGCCCCGTCTGCTCACCGGACCTGAGCGTTCCCCGGGCGAAGAGGGCAGATGGCTCTGTGGTGCGCTGCTGACCCACAGTAGGTGCAGAGCCCTTCTCTGAAGTGCTGTTCTCGTTGCTCAGGCAATTGCAAGCTCACTCACCCTAAGTTGTCTACCTGTACCAGAACCGCCTATATTTACTGGTGACCCTTTAAAGTTTATAGACTGGAAGATATCATTCATGGCTCTCATTGACCAGAAGCCCCTCCCAGCTAGTGAAAAAATGCTCTATCTGAAGAGTTATCTTGCTGGGGAAGCACGCAAAGCTGTTGAAGGATTTTTCTATCTAAATTCAGAGAGGGCATATCAGGGTGCCTGGGCGGTCTTACAAGATAGGTATGGCAGCCCATTCATTGTCCAAATGGCCTTCAGAGACAAGCTCATGAGGTGGCCCAAAATAGCTGGAATTACCCTATTGCATTAAGACAGTTTGCAGATTTCCTTCAGGGTTGTGTTGAAGCCATACCTCATGTTAAGGGCTTGGGTATTTTAAATGATTGTGAAGAAAATCACAAGCTTCTTAAAAAACTGCCTGAGTGGATGATGCGCAGATGGAGTCGTATTGTAGTGGAGGAGCTAGACCAAACTGGGGATTATCCAAGTTTTGCGCATTTCACAGAGTTTATGCAAACCGAGGCTCACATAGCTTGTAACCCCATTGCCTCCCCTCTGCTGATAAACATTAAAAACACAGACGAGAGACTTCCAAAGAGAGCCAAGGCTCAAATGAAAATCTTCATCTTAGGAACTCTGGAAAAGCCAAAGCCACCTTGTTTAGTTTGTAAAGACGAATATCATGGTGTTGTTAAGTGTCCAACCTTTGCAGTAAAGACTATGGATGAAAAGAAAGCTTTCATTCATGATAGTCACCTGTGTTTTGGGTGCTTAAGAAAGGGGCACATTATGAAAGATTGTAAAAGGCGACACACCTGCAGTACATGTGGTCGACGTCATCCCACATGCTTGCACATAGAGAGAAACAGCAGTCCGGTTAAAATGATAAGCAAAGATCCCATAGCCTCGGAAGACCATACAAGCAAGGAAATCCACAACGCTATGACCCATGCATTGACACGGCATGTTTCAGCCACCTCTAGCATTGTTTGAGTTCTTGTGTCATCCACAGTAGAACCCCAGAAAGAAATTCTCACTTATGCCCTACTCGATACACAAAGTGACTCAACTTTTATCTTGGAAGATTTGGTCACTGATCTAAATGTAAACACTCAGCCAGTACAACTTAAACTCAGCACAATGACAGCGGTCAACACGGTCATACCAAGCAAGACTGTCTGTGGTTTACAAGTTTGGGGACTCAACTCTGAAACTCACATCCAATTACAGCAGACTTACACACGAGACTTTATCCCAGTCGACAAGTCCCACATCCCTACTAAAAGTACAGCCATTCAGTGGCCTCATCTAAAACATTTAATAAACAAGTTACATCCACTCCATGATTGTGAGGTGGGTCTGCTAATTGGTTATGATTGCCCATCAGCACTAGCTCCCTTGGAGGTCATCACGGGGAAAGAAAATTAACCTTTTGCGCAACGGACGATGCTTGGCTGGAGTATTATAGGCTCAGCCAATCCCCACTTGGATAGACATGGAAACGAGAGCTTTGTGCATCGTGTTGCAGTTAAAGAAATGCCAGTGGCCACCGATGTGTTGAAAGTTCTGGAATTGGACTTTAATGAGAGAAACTATGAGGACAGGTATGTGTCACAGGATGACGTGCGCTTCATACAGCTCATTAATGATAACATCAAGCAGAAAACAGATGGCCATTTTGAGATTCCTCTCCCTTTCAAGGCCATTTGTCCACCAGTTCTACCAAACAATAAGAAGCTGGCTATTATTCGGTTGCAACACCTAAAAAGGAAGTTCAAGGCCAACAAACAATATTTCGACCATTACACAGCCTTCATGGAAGAAATTATCAGGAAACGTGATGCTGAGGCAGCCCCTCCATTTTCTGAGGGAGAGTCTGTGTGGTATATCCCACATCATGGGGTGTACAACCCCAAGAAGCCAGGCAAATTAAGAGTAGTGTTTGATTGCTCGGCAAAGTTCTGTGGAATCTCTTTGAACTACACTTTACTGACAGGCCCTGACTTAATTAACTCATTGGTAGGAGTTCTATGTCGCTTTAGAAGGGAAGCAGTGGCTGTGATCTGTGACATCAAAAGGATGTTCCACCAGTTCAGTGTCTCACTCGAAGATCGCAACTACCTAAGGTTCCTCTGGTGGGAGGGTGTACTGTTAGAAACAGAACCCCGGGAGTATAGGATGACAGTTCACCTTTTTGGGGCTGCGTCCTCCCCTGGATGTGCCAAGTGGTCATTAGAAAATGACACCTTCAGCTTCAATGTTGATGCAAAGGACCACCCCCCAACATGGCGTGGTCTTTTGTCAGTCGTGGCGTCTCTGTATGACCCATTTGTGTTCATAGCTCCCTTCACCCTAAGTGGAAAATGCATCCTACAGGAGCTATGTCGCAGAGGTATGGAATGGGATGATCCTATTCCTGACACATTGCATTCATGGTGGGAGGAGTGGAAGAATGGTTTACAGAGGTTAAAGGAACTCGCCATACCCCGATGTTACCATCCTTTGGTAAAATCGCTAGGGTGGAACTACACCACTTCTCGGATGCCAGTAATGGGGGTATGGTTCATGTTCCTATCTCAGATACAAAAATGACAAGGATGAGATTCATTGCAGTTTTGTAATAGCAAAGGCGAGGGTTGCACCTACGAAGATCAATAGCATCCCAAGATTGGCACTATCAGCCGCAGTCACGGCAGCCAGGATGAGTGTTATGCTGAAGGCAGAACTCGAGATGAAAATTCACCAAGAATTTTTTTGGACCGACTCACAAGTAGTACTTGCGTACATCAACAATGATGCGTGAAGGTTCCATGTGTTTGTGGCGAACCGGGTTCAACTGATAAGAGAAATTACAGACCCAGATCAATGGAACTATGTAGATACAGCACAAAACCCCGCTGATCACGCCTCAAGAGGTCTTCATGCAGCAGACATCTCTTCAGCTAGCTGGTTGGCAGGGCCCAAGTTTCTATGAGAAACAGAAGTGCTCCCTATGCTTAAGCCTTCAACTGAGCTGCTCACAGGTGATCCGGAGGTTAAATTGGTTCAAGTGCTTACACCTCAAGTTAGTGACTGGAACGACATTCTAAGCCGCCTGAGTGGGGTTTCCACCTGGACGATGCTTGTTAAGGTGGTTGCCAGAATCAAAAGACTAGGGTCTAAACTAAAACATCTTGATGAAATTGTGACCGTCAAGGAATGTAGAAGGGCTGCTGAGGTGATAATTCAGCTAGTCCAGCAGCAAGCCTTTCCCCAAGAGCTAAAGGCACTTCAAAGGCGCACTCACGGAGACATCATTCCAAGTTCAAGTCCACTTCACTGTCTTGATCCTATTCTGGTCGGGGGACTTCTTCGCGTTGGCGGAAGAATAAAGAGAGCAACACTCAGTCAAGAACTAAAGCACCCCATTATACTCCCAAAGGATAGCCACATTACCAAACTGATTTTGTCTCATTATCATGCCCAGATCTATCACCAGCGTTGGAGCCAGACCTTAATAGAGCTCCGGGCCAATGGATTTTGGGCCATTGGTGCTAGTAAATCAGTCGCCAAATTAATACATAGATGTGTGCAATGCCGTAAGCTCAGACGACCAGTTGAGGAGCAACAAATGTCCGACCTCCCCAGAGAACGCTGTGAAGTTTCGGCTCCTTTTATGTACTGCGGAATGGACTGTTTTGGCCCATTTGTCACTAAGCGAGGTCGCAAAGAGTGCAAGAGATATGGACTCATCTTCACATGTTTGTCATCTCGAGCAGTCCATCTTGAAATGCTCGAAGACATGTCCACGGATGCCTTCATTAACACTTTAAGGTGTTTTATTAGCCTTAGAGGAGCTGTCTGCCAGCTTCGCTGTGATCAGAGCACAAACTCAAAGAATGAGTTCAAAGAAGCTCTCAAGCAATGTGATACAGAGGCTTTGAAAGTCTTTCTGGCGGATAAACAATGTGAGTTAATTTTCAACGCTCCTTCAGCGAGTCATGCAGGCGGTGTGTGGGAGCGGCAAATTCGGAGCATTCGCAATGTGCTAAATGTGACAATTTCTCAGTGTTTAGGTAGGCTAGACAATTCTTCTCTTAGAACTCTGTTTTATGTTCTTTTTTACATAATCATTTTATATAATATTGGTTGTTACATCCACAACGCATCATCATTACAGCCTCGGAAACGCAGGTCAACTGCAATTCACGCAGTCGGTATGGGCAGAGGCCTCTACCTAATGTAATAGGTAGTGCATTATCATGAACAAAAGAGCAGTAGAGTTCTCAGAGTAAGTGTGACAGGGTGTCTCAAAGGACCACTCTCCAATGAGAAGCCAACTTCACAGAGCTCCAGAAGAGTGCTGATAGCACAACTCAATTCCAAGTCATGTCTCTCTACTCAGCACACTGTGCCGAAACCATGCCATACTCTGCTTCATGCCAGCTAAGCTGTTCACCATCCCGACCAAGCCCTTCTGTCCTGTCTTGAACCAAGCATGCTCTGCTACTCCACTAGTTGGCTTTGAGAACAGTGTGCTTCTTCCACTGCCTGGCTTTAATGATGTGGTGCACATCCTGCCATCTAGATTCAAGAGTGCTATGCTGGCACCACCACCCAGATTCAGGGATATGGTGCTAATGGGTTTAGGGATAAAATGCTGGCACTGACGTGTTGTTTTGAGAATTTGCTGGCACAAATCATTTCATATATAACATATGATAACAGCAGTGGCTGAGCATTTACTTACAATGTGAGAGAGGCCACACCCAGGGGAGGAAAGAGAGAGCAACCATAGTGACTGTTCAGTCAGTTCAGTTTTTTTTACAAGCCACTGATTAAAAAAAATAAACAAATTGTTAAAAAATGTGACCCGACGGCTGTATAACTTTCCTTGAGTTTTAATTTTGTGAAACATGGGAATTAACCATATTCTGAGTCTGATCTGTTTGTGAAGCATTAAATATCAGCTCAATCACCTATAATAAATTTTTTTTAACAAAGGGGGCATTTATGTAGAGGCATTTATTGGGCCTTTTAGATCTAACATTCATGACCGAGAGAATGGAGAGATTTAAACAAACTTTATTATGGAAATATTACATATGTACAAATCTTCAAGGTTTTTTTCTATCAGTTACTATTTACAGTGCTTTTTAATTATTACTATTATGTTTTATTATTTTAAAATTTTTAAGTAAAATAAACTTCCACTAAGCCCCCCCACCCCCATTCCCCACCATTAACAACACCTCTTTTTCAGTTAGTTTTTGTCCACTAATTTTCAGTCCTATGGTTTATGGTTTGGTTTAGCTGTTGTCCATTTTGCGTCCTTTTGCATGATAGTTAGGTTTTTATTGCTTGTTGCATTAGTCTTTTTAAGTTCTTTTAACGTTTTCATCACATGTCTTTTCTCAGTTTTTGACTGTTGTAAAAAGAGGTTCACTTGCTCCTCGATGTCTACAGGTTTGTTTGTCTGTGTTGTGCTGCACCCAGTGTGTCACTGTTCTGTGGGATGATGAGACCTGCAGCAGGCTCCGGCTCCTTTGTGTTTTCCGGCTGGCTGTCCCCGCGTTGCTGTTGCTGGTTCCCGTCCCAGTCACCCCCTGAGCTCCTCTGCTGCACAGCTCCGTGTGGACAGCTCAGCCTTTTTGCCCGACGTCAGAGCACTCAAAACACCTCAACCACTCCATGGTAGCAAACACAGTGTAGCAGTGGTCTCCCTCTTTGACATTAAGTGTTTCTTCTTTGTTGTTTAAAACTATTAAAATCTGCTGCCGGAAAGGCAGGATGTGTCTCATGTTCAAGTTCTTACACCCGAGCGGAATGGCCCTCATTGGGCTGACGAATTTTCCGAAGCCAGCTCCTTCATGACCTCCTTGTCCTTGATAAACGGGAGCACATTAGATATCATAACCCGTGTCGTGGGGGCAGACAGACAGGTGATTTGAACTGCCAGTCCTCTCACATAAATACCATTCTTGTATTAGTGTATTCGCAAGCTTTGACACGACCACCGCTTTATTCATAGGCAGAGTAGATGTTTTTGCACCCGACCTGCCCTCCCAAGCTCAACAGCACCTCTTCCAGCTGTACATTGTCCTCCGGCACACACCTAATGCCATGCCGGAGGGACAGAGTCTCCCCACCTGCCTTAGAGGCCATGGTGCCCCTCTCACTCTCTCTCACTCTAAACCTTTAACTTTCTTTTTAACATTAAATAATAAATACGTAAGTAAAGTGGGAGAGATGAATGTTCAACAGATAATGAACTAATGTTAACATCTTATATATTTTTTTCTATTATATACATATACATATACACATACATATATACATGTATGTGTGACCAATAAAGGCTGACTTGACTTGAACTTATTCCATATGTGCTATTTTATACATGTGAAATCTCCAGTATTGTTCTACAATATAGAAAATAAATCACTAAACAAAAAACATTGAATTAGAAGAAAATTTGTTAGAAATTTGTTCAAACGTTTGACTGGAGTGCACCCGTGCAAATATACTATATATAATCCGTACTAGTTAGTCAAAGCAGTAACAGAAACAATCAGTTTATTGTCAATATCATGCACCTCTATAGGAGCACATTGTTTTAGAACTGAAATTCTACCAAACATGTTTGTACTCAAGTCTCCATCAGTCAACAGCAAGTGAGTGATTGTGTGTGTCTTTGTGTGTGTGTCTGTGTGTGTATGTTTCTTTCAATTTAAATAACAAAGACATTTTTAAACAATAAATAATTTAAAAAAAGGCGTTTAGTAAGGGATTTTACACAAGTTAATTACATTGTGTATATTCCTACATACAATATACACATATTTCTGAGTGTGAGTGTATTTTACCTGAGTTCTCAGATTGTTTAACGTTTCTCGGCCTCTGGATCTCCAGCTTGTCCTGATTTCCATACACATCTTCGTATGAGTTCCCGCTGTCACTGGAGTAAGTTCTCTTGTTTTCTATAACCTCTGCATTGATATAAATCACCTCACTCATCTCCATTCTTTTATCAGTCTGTATAGACACACTTGTTCCAGTATTTAATTGTCTAAAACTACTCTCAGAGTGGCTGTCTGAAGTTGCACTGCACAAGTAACTGGATGTGTTGCGGCTATGTTGAAAGTCTATTTCCTCTTTTATTCACTCTAAACATGTCATAAGCCACAAGTAAAAAAAACTGACGCACTGTGAAGATACTTAAGCAGAAAGGCCTCGCAGTGCAATGCTGTCACTACACAGTCATGTGACTACCAGACTCACCAGGAGAAGTTTACTGAACATTTCATTAGTATATGGATGATGATATAAAAATTAATTCACTGATCTGTAGGTATTACTGAGTCCTGAAGTGAAATAGCTTCATCACACACCTGCCTGCTGCATCATTAGAAGTTACATCTGTTTGTTATGGAGAAGAAAATGCAGACAGTGGTTAGTTAATATTAGTATGCTCAAAGAATAATTTGTGGTTACATTTTGTCAGGAACATTAAAAAAAAAAAAACATCATGCTGCTACAACCATGATGCATAAACAGTACAGTCTCTGTTCAACAAGATGAAATTGGATTAATACTATTCATTTTAACATTGTTGAATTATGTGACATTTTTATTTATGTATACTGAATAGATTTGCTATGGGTTTGAATACTAAATAATTTTCTATAACAGCAAATCTGATAGTAGTTCAGGCTACAAGGCATTTGTATAACTATGCATGCCTCGTAGTACAGTTTTCACACTTCAAACACATGACTTTAACTGTTGTACTTTAGAGATAGGTGTGAGCAATTTCTCACACAAGACGTCATTGATGGCCCTTTTTTCCACTCCGTAGACTGACAGCAGTACTTTTAATTCCGTATACAGAATACAGAGGCTCAGTCTGTCAGTCACACATCCACCAAAGGGAGGCACAGGGCTGCTCCAAAGTAACCATGAGCAATGAGCTACTCCTGCTACACCTGGCTTTCTGGCTACTTAAAGCTGCGAGTCACTGTTAGTTTTAGTGTTAACTCACACTACATTTTAATTACCCTTCACCTGTGGCCTGAAATTGTGACCTCTCTGCTCACACTGTATGTTCAAACAACCAGAGGTGATGTGGGTTGAACATGCCCAAAGTCTTTCCTCCCTCCAGATGCTTTGCCAGGCCTATAACTCCAAAACACACACATGTTCTGTGCTGCCTCACATAAGGCAAGATTTACTGTTACAAGATTATATTATGATGTTAAAAGTTTATATTAAACCCCTTATATACCCCCTTTAAATGGCTGTGTGTGTGAGAGTGTGCAAGAGTGTGTGTGTGCATTGTGTGTGTTTTATGTGGTTGTTGCTGTGAGCTATTTTTTTACATACTGATGTGTGAAAGAGAGCAGTGGTTAACGCTGATCTTAGTGTAAACGGGGCTGCGCACTTTTCAGGAGTACACACCCAGGCACTTAATGCCTGCTCACTAAGAATGCGAATGTGCACATGCGTGTGAGTATGAGTCTGTGTAAGTGTAGGTGTGCGTATGTATGCAAGTATGTGTTTTGGGGTGTAAGCGAGTGTGTGTGTGTGTGTGTGTGTACCTGAGCGAGAGACACTTTATTAATGAAAGCAATGTTACATAATTACAGTGTTTTTTTGTTTATTTTTTAAAATAAAATAACTCCCACTAAGTCCCACCCACCCCGCTCCCCTACCATTAACAAAACTTTTTTTCTCAGATTTAGTTTAGCTTTTTTTTATTATTATTATTAATTTGTAGTCCTTTTTTGGTTTGGTTTAGCTGCTGTCTATTTTTTCCTCTTTCTGAGTGACAATTTGTTTTTTGTTCCTTACTATGTTGGAATATACTACATATATACTGCTATACTGCTTTTGCAGTTTCTTTTGCTCAGACAGTAGTGTTTTTACTACATGTTTTTTCTCGGTTTTAGACAGTTGTAAAAAGTGGTTGATTTGCTCCTTAATGTCTATGGTTGTGTGTGTGTGTGTGTGTGTGTGTGTGTGTGTGTGTGTGTGTGTGTGTGTGTGAGCGTGTCCTGTGCTACTGCACTCAGGGTCTGACTGCATGTTTTGCGTTTGGTGATGGGTTCTGTGGTGGACATTTCTTCTCTTTTCCTTCTTGGTTTGATTGCAGTGTTTTATTTCGGTGTTGGTGGAGGTTTGCTGTTCTGTCGCTGTTGTACTATTTCGATGCATATGTTAAGGGTGGAGTCAGCATTAGGGGGTGGGTCGCTGTCAGTCATCGCTGAATACAGTACAGTGTCAGGTTTTAAATTCCCATTGTTTACAATTATGGTGTCCATATCAGCGCTGAGTGTGTGTGTGTGTGTGTGTTTCAGTGGCATCTATGTTTTCTGAACTGATCTTTGCAAGCTCTGACTGTGGGTCGATGAGGCTCGAGCTCCCTGACATTTTTCCTGTTGGCTGTCCCCATGATGCTGTTGCTATTTCCCGGCCCAGTCACCCCCTAAACTCTCCAGCTCCCCTGTGGACAGATCAGTTATTTGTGTCCAACGTCCCCACACTGAAAACACCTCAGCTGCTCTGTGGTGGGAAACCAGTATAGGTTTTTTCTTCCTCTTTACACTTAAAACTGACATTGAGTGTCTCTTCTTGGTTACTTAAAACCATTAAAATCTGCAGGCGAAAGGAAAAAAATATGTCTCATGTTGGAGCTCTTACACCCAAGCGGGATATCTTTCATGAGGCTGGAAAACTTTCTGAAGTAGGCCAGCTCCTTCATGAACGCCTCGCCCTTAATGATCAGGGTCATGAGATTACCACTCTTTCAGCAATGACAAACAGAAGGGTAACTTGGACCGCAGATCTTTGCACACAGATTCCACTCTTTATCATTAATTAATCTCACAGCGAGGTATGTGTTGGTCAGAAAGACCACCACTGCTTTATTCATATGGGAGACAGAGTTGATATTCTCACATCCAACCTGCTCACCCAGTGCTAGCAGCAGCTCCTCCACCTGTATTCCACCGGCATACACCTAATGTCATATCAGAGAGACAGTGTTTCCTGTCTAATAATGCCCATATCACTTTCTCTCACTCTAAACTTTTAACTTTTAATTTTTTTTTTTACTGGTAACATTCACTACATATAATTAAAAAAATAAATAAAGTGGAATAAGAACGTGAGTCTTTCAAAATACTTGGCAGAATGCCAAATAGCCATTCACGTGTCTCCTCACACCCAGAGCGAGAGACAGAGAGCGTGAGAGACAGAGAGAGAGAGAGAGAGACTAAAGCCTTTTTCATTGTTTTTTTTTTTATTATTATTTACAGGAGTTCATAGTTAAACAGCTGGGCAGCTTTCTGGTTTGGATTGGTCTAAGTGACAGAGATACACAGGGAGAGTGGAAATGGGTGGACGGTATAACACTGACCAATGCATAAGAAACTAAAGTCCTTTCTGTACCTATTTTGGTGCAGTGAAATCAATAACTGTTACGGAAAACAGACTCAAAACAAACAGATCATGAAAAAAAAACCAAGCGGGCGATTTATTAACAGGTAGTGAGAAATGACAACTCTGAATGAGAACACCGGATTGTCTTAACTGGTTGGGTGATTAAGTAGCTGATGGATGTTTGTAGCAGAATGAGTAAACACAGAGAACACGGGGAAGCGCAGATCAGGAGACGAGACGGGACGAGACGAGACGAGACGAGACGAGATTTGACCAGGAGCAACTTTGGCAGGTACATGGCGGAGTCTGTTGTCCATTGAATAAGTCAGACACCGAGTGAATGGAGGTGTGGTGTATTTATGGTGTGCTGTTAATGTGAACCAGGTGTGTGTGTGATTAGAATTTGGGTGACTGTGAATTGAGAGCCTGGTGTTTCCATGACAGAACCCCCCCCTTCATGGACCGCTCCTGCGGGCCGCACAACAAGCCGCCGGTGTGGACCACCTCTTCCCCTGGGAGCTGGCATTTGTGGATGTTGCTGGTGGAAATCGCTAAGAAGATTTGGGTTGAGGATGTCTGGGCGAGGGACTCAACTCCTTTCCTCCGGGCCATATCCTTCCCAGTCCACAAGATATTCAAGCCGACCACCTCGACGACGGGAACTCAGGATCTCCCGTACGGCATAGATTGTTCCGTCTTCCATGTCTAGCGCCGGGGGAGGTTCGTCAGTGGAGCCAGGCTCTGTGGAAACAGGGAAAATATGAGAGTGATAGGGTTTTAAGAGTGAAATGTGAAAGGTGGGATGGATCTTGTATGTGCGTGGAAGACTTAACTTGTAGGTGACGGGATTGATCTGGGCCAGAATGGTGGAGGGGCCAATGAATCAAGGACTCAGCTTTTTACAGGGCAGCCGAACACGAACGTCACGTGTGGAGAGCCATACTTGTTGCCCGGGATGGAAGGTTGGAGTATCTGCTCTCCTTACATCGGCGACGATGCGTTGTCTTGGAACTGCCCGCTGTAGTTGTCGATGCGCTGAATCCCAAACCCTCTCACTCTGTTGGAACCAGTGATTCACCGCGGTGCTCAGATGGTGCTCCATTCCAAGGAAAGAGAGGTGGTTGATAACCGAGTACGCACTGGAAAGGGGTGAGACCTGTGGAAGGTTGACGGAGGGAATTCTGTGCATACTCGGCCCAGGCGAGGAATTGGTTCCAGGAATGCTGACGATCATGACAAAAGGTACGGAAGTATCTGCCTATCTCCTGGATCTTACGTTCAGTTTGACCGTTACTTTGCAGGTGGTATCCAGAAGAGAGGCTGACTGTCACACCTAGAAGTTGAAAAAAGGTTTTCCAGAATTGAGATAAATTGGGGTCCTCGATCAGAAACAATGCCCTCTGGTATACCATAAACTCTAAAGACCTGGTTAAACAGGGTTTTGGCTGTTTCCTTGGCGGAGGGAAGTCCTCGTAAGGGAACAAGACGGCACGACTTGGAAAATCGGTCCACAATTACCAGGATGCATGTGTTACCCTCGGAACAGGGGAGATCCGTGACAAAGTCCACTCCTAGATGTGACCAGGGATGCCGGGGGACAGGAAGGGGTAACAGTTTTCCAGCGGGCACGTGTCTGGAAGATTTTGTAGTGGCGCAACCCCGACATCCTCTCACGTACCTTCGGACATGCTTGGACATGTTGGGCCACCAGAAGCGTTCTGTCAGTAGTGAGAGGGTTTGATTGGCCCCAGGGTGACCAGTGCCCAGAGAGGAGTGTATCTAGTGGAGGAGGGCATCTCGCAGCGAGGTGGGGACGAAGGTCAGATGTGCTGGGCATTCTGGTGGAGAGGGTTCAGAGTGGGTGTTTTGCTGAATCTGCTCTTCCAGACTCCACTGAATCGGGGAGACGAACAACGTAGAAGGAAGAATGCTTTCCGGGACTTCATTTCTCTCTTCCAATTCGTGGGCCCGGGAGAGAGCATCTGCTTTGATGTTCTTGGATCTGGGTCTGTAAGAAATGGTGAAATGAAATCTGATGAAAAACAGTGCCCATCTGGCTTGTCGGGGGATGAGGCGTTTGGCCTCTTG
The DNA here is from genome assembly GCA_011419295.1 of Clarias macrocephalus. Taxonomy (NCBI): domain Eukaryota; kingdom Metazoa; phylum Chordata; class Actinopteri; order Siluriformes; family Clariidae; genus Clarias; species Clarias macrocephalus. Next base: position 21,728 of record JAAGKR010006094.1, read on the forward strand.
CAGATACTCCAGGTTGTGGTGATCAGTCAAAAATATAAACGGATGTAGAGCCCCCTCCAACCAGTGTCTCCATTCCTGAAGGGCGAGTTTGATCGCTAGGAGTTCTCTGTTTCCAATGTCGTAGTTTTGTTCGGCCGGTGTCATTTTCCGGGAGAAAAAAGCACACGGATGGTATTGAGGAGGAGTCCCCTGTTGCTGTGACAACACCCCCCCCAACCCCAGATTGTGAAGCATTCACCTCGACCAGGAAGGGTTTATTGGGGTCCGGAAGAACGAGGATGGGAGCAAAAGTGAATGCCTTTTGTAGAGATTGCATGGCTTGGGTTGCGTCGGGGTTCCAGGAGATGGTCTTAGGTTTGCCTTTCAGGAGATCTGTGAGTGGAGAGACTAGGGAGCTGTAGCCGTGAATGAACCTCCTGTAAAAATTAGCAAACCCTAAAAACCGTTGCAGCTGATTAATAATACTAGTGGGGACAGGCCAGGGTCGAGTAGCCGCCACCTTGCTCTCTTCCATTCTGATGCCTTTGTGACTGATATGATATCCCAGGAAATGGACAGATGACTGATGAAAAGCACATTTTTCGACCCTTAAAAACAACTGGTGGCTTCTGAGTCTCCGGAGAACCTCGGCCACATGAATGCGGTGCTCCGACTCGCTCTTGGAGTAGATCAGAATGTCATCAATATACACCAAAACGAATCGGTTTAGAAACGGTTGGAGCACCTCATTCATGTAGCCCTGGAACACGGAAGGGGCATTGACTAAACCAAATGGCATAACCCGATACTCATAATGGGCAGTCGGAGTAATGAAAGCCGTTTTCCATTCATCCCCCTCCTTAATTCTGATGAGATTATAGGCGCTCCGAAGATCCAGTTTTGTGAAAATGTATGCCCCTCGCAGTTGTTCAAGGGCAGCTGGGATGAGAGGAAGGGGGTAACTATATTTGACCGTGATTTTATTTAGGGCCCTATAATCGATACAGGGGCGAAGGTCCCCCCCCCCTTTTTGTCCACAAAAAAAAAACTGGAAGCCGCAGGGGAGGTAGATGGTCTAATATCCCCACTTTAGGATGTCTCCGTTGTCCCATGAGATCACTGGTTGATGCTCGGCGAGCCACGGACGTCCTAGAATTATGTCATAGGTGGATCGCTCCAGAACGAGGAACCTGATGTGTTCAGAGGCTCCTGGCTGCTTCCTCAGAGCACTCTCGTAGACAGCCGGCAACTCGGATTGCTGTGCGCATGAACTGCTTCAGTCCCACTGAGTCATCCTGAGACGCGAGTTGCAACCTCAGACGTGGATTGACTCCTTGACGAAATTTTGTCAGGAGTGCTGCTTCGTTCCACCCGCTGGTGGCTGCCAAGGTCCTAAAAGTCAAAACACAGTCATTAATGTTGTTGTTACCTTGACTCAGCTTGAACAGCTTCTTTCCAGTGGTGGCTTCATCAGCAGCTTGCGTGAAAACTTCCCGGAAGTAGGTAACGAAATCTTGGAAATCATGCACCACATTGCCATCTTGTTGCCAGATGGCCTCGGCCCACTGTAATGCTTTGCCCGTAAGGAGAAAAATTATATATGCAATCTTAGATCGGTCAGAAGGGAATCTGAGAGGCTGCATTTCGAAAGTGAGAGAGCACTGAAGCAGAAACCCGTTGCAGTTCTCCGGTTCGCCACCGTAGGGCGCTGACGTTGCCATGGGTATGGCTTGCGCGGAAGGAGAAGAAGAGGTTGTTGCCAGAAGTGGTGCTGTTGCGCGGAGATGGCGGAGCCGCTCCACCAGCTTGTTTACTAGATCTGAGCCCGTCGGGTTCATTGTTTAGGTCTGACTTTCTTTTATGGAAAACAGACTCAAAACAAACAGATCGTGAGAAACCCAAGCGTGCGATTTATTAACAGGTAGTGAGAAATGGCAACTCTGAATGAGAACACCGGATTGTCTTAACTGGTTGGGTGATGAAGTAGCTGATGGATGTTTGTAGCGGAATGAGTAACACAGAGAACACGGGGAAGCGCAGATCAGGAGACGAGACGCTCAATTGGCCTGCCAACTCTCCTGACCTGAACCCCATAGAGAATCTGTGGGATATTGTGAAGAGAAAGTTGAGAGACGCAAGACCCAACACTCTGGATGAGCTTAAGGCCGCTATCGAACCATCCTGGGCCTCCATAACACCTCAGCAGTGCCACAGGCTGATTGCCTCCATGCCACGCCGCATTGAAGCATTCATTTCTGCAAAAGGATTCCCAACCAAGTATTGAGTGCATAACTGAACATAATTATTTGAAGGTTGACTTTTTTTGTATTAAAAACACTTTTCTTTTATTGGTCGGATGAAATATGCTAATTTTTTTAGATAGGAATTTTGGGTTTTCGTGAGCTGTATGCCAAAATCATCAATATTAAAACAATAAAAGGCTTGAAATACTTCAAGTTGTGTGTAATGAATCTAAAATATATGAAAGTCTAATGTTTATCAGTACATTACAGAAAATAATGAACTTTATCAGAATATGCTAATTTTTTTAGAAGGACCAGTATATAGAAAAAGAAAGCAAAACTAATGGCTGAGCTTAGGAAGAGATGCTTACCTCCGTGCGGGAGGCTTCTCTCCGATGACGATTGTCATGCTCTTTGCTTTGAGTGTTTGGGTGAAGATCATGCTTTCAGTGGACAATGCGAGCACTGTGATCTGTTTCCGATCAAATGCTTCACGCCTGGCTCGCATTCTTCAAAGAGAAATGATCTGGCAGAAGCATGTGAGACGGATTTGCCCCTTTCTCTTGCGCTCTCGCTGTATCAGGAATTTCCTGCGTCCGCTTCTGAAGTGCATCTCAATGCTTCTTCTAATCATGTGCCAGAGACTTCCTCCCTTCTCTCCAGTGAGTTCACCACCCCGGGACGCTCTTCTCAAGAGTATGAGGAATTGCTGGAGGTGGTAACCAGGGCAGTCGAACGCCTACATCTCGACTGGCCTCAGGAACAGGTGAGTCCCAAACACTCAAAGTTAGACGCCAGGTTTCTGTCGGGTGGCTGAGGTGAGGGACCTCAACGAAGGTACCTCCCCTTTTTTGGTGATCTCCATGACGAGGTAACTCGTTCATGGAGTAAACCTTATTCGTCTCGCATATTTGTGCCAACGATGTCAATTTATTCGACGCCCGTTGATGCAAGCACGCGGGGCTACATGATGAAGCCCCAGGTTGAGGAGATGCTTGCGAGCTATCTCTCTCCTGGATGCTCATCTTCGCTGAAGAAGCCTAAACTCACCACTAAGCCGTGTATGTAGACTAACATCTTCGTTAGTGGGGAAGGCTTTTCATTCAGCGGGTCAGGCGGGTGCAGCGCTGCATACCATGGCGGTGTTGCAGGAATACCAGGCTAATCTGCTGAAAGACCTGAGCACTGGCGAGTCCATCGACCAGCAAGCTTTTTCAGAGCTTTGCCGAGCCACGGATTTGTCTCTCTGTGCCACAAAGCAGACGGCCCGTGCCATTGGCCGCTCCATGGCTGCTATGGTTGCCATGGAGAGACATCTGTGGCTGAACCTCACTGGCATCAAGGACAAGGAGCATTCGTACATCCTTGATGCCCCTATCTCGCCTTCTGGCCTATTCAGTGACGCTGTGAACACCGTCACCAATAGGTTTCGGGAGGCAAAATGCCACGAGGAGGCGTTTCTGAGGTTTCTTCCCCGCCGTGCTCAGGATTTGGGACCGTCAGCCACCCAGTCCCGACTAGGTCCGGTTCTAATGAGGCGTGAGGCGCAGAAGGACAGTGTGGCGAGTCGAGCACCCCCTCATAAAGACTGGGGTATGACTCGCTGCGCTTCTCAGCCCACCTTTAAAAGACTGGACCTGAGGAGCATGATCTCCTCAAAGAGGTCTTGAGGCTGCTGAAATGCCAGGACCATGAGGGTGTCTCAGAAGGCCGCCCAAACTCCGTCACCATTGGTGCTCGGAAGAGTGGTCACCAATGAAGTGTTAAATGTTCGGTTTGGCTCCTGCCGTGTTTTCAGGACAAACATCTAACCCAGAGAAAGATGTTTCAGAGAAATTGGCAGCGTGGAAGCTACTGCCAAATATATCTCCTTGGGCTCAGAGGATCCAACCTGCGCATCGCCTTTCGTGTTTCAGCGGTGTGGTCTTCACTTCAGTGAAACCGGAACGAGCGCATTTTGCTAATTATAGACTTTGCTGGGTATAGGGGCCATAGAGCATGTTCCCCTCTCAGACTCACAGTCAGGCTGCTACTGCTGGTTTTTCCTGGAAAAAACAACAAGAAATAATTAAAAAATTAAAATAGAGGGGGGGGGTACGTCCAATTCTACATCCTTGCGGGTGTTACCGCTATCTCAGAATATTAAAATTCTAAATTTTGACAGTCAAGATTGGTTTGTGACAATCGACCTGAAGGACTCATATTATATATAGAAACATTGCACCTGCACATATATAAAAGGCTGTATGGAGCACAGTTTTCTATGTGGTTCCAGGACATCCGTAATTAGAATTTTATTCACGACCTGCCTCAGTCTCGGGAGCTAGCGCTTCGACATCAACATGTCATCCTAGTTCATCTTGAATCTTTAGGGTTGAGACTCAACGCCAAGAAAAGCGTTGTCTCTCCCGCTCACAGGACAACGTATTTGGGGGCCTTAGGAGGTTTCAGTCTGAATACAGGCACATTGTCTCCTGTATGTACCGAATCTATCTTTAGCATCCTATGGAGCATCAAAAAGGGCAGAAGGTGAACCTTTGTTGCTTTCAGAGAATCTAGGTCTCATGACAGGTGTATCCATGGTGATATCCTGGGCCCCCTGCATATGAGACCCTTCTGTTGTGGCTGAGAGCCAGGGGATTTCATTCAAGGGCCAATCCCCTGAGCAAACAGGATATGCGCCAGAGGTTTCGTACACTTTTATGTAGTTCAGACCCCGGGTTTTAACTTTGGGTCCCACTCTAGGTCTCTGCCATCACGAGATTCTAATGACAGACGCTTTCCTTTGGGTTGGGGTGCGGTCTTGGATAGCTGACCTGGAGAGGATCTAGAGAATCTGGAGAGGTCATCTTCTCGCATGGCACACCAGTTGCCTCAAAACGATGGCTTATTTCTGGCCCTGGAATACTTCCTCCAGCTAAGAGGCTACCATGTCCAAGTGTGGGCAGCACAAGGGAAGTCTCCTATACAGGATTTAACTTATTGTGACCAGTACGTGCTCTACAGATTTAAGTCCACTGCACTAGTCAGTGGCGCAAAGAGGGGCAGCTCTTTATATGTTATGCTGCAACCGGGTGTGCGGCTGCCACTAGACAATCTGGGTCACATTAAAAGGGTGAGGGCACATAGCCTATGATGTGTGTGGTCACACTTCACCTCTAGGAGTTGGGGCCCATTCAACTAAGGGGTTTGCAAGGTGTTCCCTTGCAGCAAGTGTGTGATGCGGTAGGCTGGTCCCCTCCGCTCACTTTTCTCAGAGTTTATAGTTCGGATATCCATCCTACTCCATGCTTACGGTCCTAGACTCAGCATCCCACAATCAGGTCCAAAAGTAACCCGAAACTTTTTCAACTAATTGGACTAAATATATACAGAATAAAAGGCAGTATTTTAATAATAAATCTCATTGTATGTTGTCATTTTGTGAGAGTGAACTCAGTAATCAGTCAGTAATACAAACTGCACAGAGACTGCTCATGGCTTTTACTGTATCTTATTACAGATGTGTAGATCTATGATGATGAAAGCAGTATCACTGAGATGGTTACATTACATTTAGGCATTTGGCAGAACGACTTACATTTGTATTCCATTAGATATGTGAATAGTTGAGGGTTAAGTGGCAGCTCTGTATCCCTCGTGATTCCCTCAAGAGCCTGCCTCTCTGTTTTCTTTCTTGAAGTTAAAAAGAAAACCTGCCTCTTGGCTTTTAAATTATAAATAAACATTGATAAATATTAGTCTATTAATTATGAATAGAAAATAAAGACCTTCTCCTTCTATGCACATGTTTTTGTAATAAATGAAGGAAAATATTACATTTTGTTTTTGTTTCATCTTTTTTTTTAATTTACATACCATTTTTTACATAATACATAATTTACAATATATATAGTGTAATTTCATATGGAATATTTGTCAGAGCACAGGTCTGCTTCTATTTATATTTCTAAAATTAATGTTTTTATAAGAGATATGTGTGTGTGTGTGTGTGTGTGTGTGTGTGTGTGTGTGTGTGTGTGTGTGTGTGTGTGTGTGTGTTATTTATTTCGGCTATATTTTTCTGGTTTGTCATGATGTTGTTATTGCATGTGTTGCTGTGCTTTTATTTTGATAATTGTTTAACCACATGTGCAGGACTAACGTAACTTCCATCTTTAATCACTGATTGAGACACCTGTAACCAGTAGTAATAGGAAGTTTGAATCATTTTAGTGACATCACAATGAACAAATCTTTACTTGAGTCATTTATTTCACTTCGTTCTTTTGATAAGAAAAATAAAATAAAATGTTAAATTTTCAATAAACAGACACAAAACACATCTACATACACAAATTTTGGCTATAATTCCAGTAATGAAAATATTACAATGCAGCTAAGGACAAATTATAAGCAGAATGAGCAGCTCACCTTTTAGTTTGTTCTTTTGAATCTATTGGACTGCATGGCATCTATGGGAGTCACGTGACAAAAGAACGAATGATTTGGACCAAAAGTCTCAAAAGTAACTACTCATTTCTGTTTCCTGTACATAACCTACAGAGCTTTTGCGATGCTTTGTGCATGTGCCCTCAGTAGAAAATTAACGAATCACTATCCGAGACTACTCGTTCTTCTGAGTCACATTATAGATTCTTTCAAAAAAAAATGATGGTAACGAGTAACCAGAGGTGGGTATTAACGAGTTACATTTACTCCGTTATATTTACTTGAGTAGCTTTATGAAAAAAAAATACTTCTATGAGTAGTTTTAGTGCAGCATAATGTTTACTAGTTACTTGTGAAGAAGAAACGCTACTCTTACTCCGATACATTTGGTTCCAGTCGACTTGTTACTTTTCTAACCGTTTATTTTACACATGCTGCCGGTAGATCTACCGCTTGACTGTTGCACCATGAGATGCAGCAATCTTCAGCCAGCATCCCTGGTATTATACAAGCATGCTTCGCTTGCAAAAGAATGGCTTTATCCCACGGTGTCCTCTTGATCATTCAAAATAGACAAACATTTCAGCATATAAAAACTCATCGTATAACCTGAAAAAACATGCCCCAGTAAGTTTGGCCGTTTCATTGAATATTGCAACGTTGGCGTATACAATTATTATAATTACTATATACTATGATATGAAATGATATGATATGATATATGATATAAGTATAACCATACCATTAACATGTTCATTGTAATCATTTTAACTAGATGACCTTTGGTGGCTCAATGGTAGTGGTGTGTTTCACTACAGAAAGTCAGTCAAATTGTTAGAAAATCAGGGGTGTTCTTAACAACTGAAATGATTACGGGCTAATCATTAGCTTGAATGGGGCCTGTCTCTTTTTTCTCCCCTTTTGCTTTCTTTCTTTTTTAAGTATTTCAGCATCAGCATGGGGGGATTATATATATCTTTATAAAAAAATAAATAAAATATAAATAAATTGGTGGCCAAAAGTATTTACACAAAAGTGAATTAAATGTTAAATGGCATTAGGACTCAATAATCATATGCAATAAAATTGATTTAAATCAATCAATATTTAGCATGAACTCGTTTATTTTTTACAACCGGCTGGATCCAACACAACATCAGTGAATTATCATTATGATGTCATCCAAGACATCATGCTTTTCTTTTTAATTTAGATTTTACTATACATAAATAATGTTTATTTGTTTTATACAAGACAGTACAGTTAAACTTTGGATTACGAGCATAATTAATTATTAATTGTAATCGAAATCTGGAGAGTCTGTCCTGCTGTGTAAAATGTCTTCTTTGCACATTGCAAGGATTCTCAGTGGAATTAAGGTCTGGACTCTGTGGTGGCCAATCCATGTGATAAAATTATGTCTTATGCTCTGTGAACCACTCTTTCACAATTTGAGCCCCATGAATCCTGGCATCATCATCTTGGAATATGCCCAAGGCATCAGGAAAGAAAAAATGAATTTACCTGACAAAAAATGCAAGAAAATTGGAAATTTTGGTTGAGGCAATGTAACTGAAGCATATTGCCCCTTTACAATGTAAATTTGTTCAAGTTGGAATATGTAGGACCTTTCAAGCTGTTATCCATGACTTTCTGGTTAACTGTACAAAGAGATTTTAAGATAAAGTATGTAAACTTTTTGGATATCATGGTTTTCTGCAGTATATGTCTTACCTTTGTGTAAGTCTTCTGATTTTTTTCTCGAAGTCAAAAGGTATAAATATAATGTGTCTAAAATAATAACACAAAAATAATCTGATATTTCATTTCTCTATTGAACATGCTCATTCAAAATTCAAAATGGTAGTGAACACTTACTAACTGGTCGACCCCCTCTTGGCAGCAATAACCTCAATCAGGCATTTCCGGTAGGCTGTGTTTTATATAATTTATCTTGGGTGTCTGTGAGCCCTTGAAAACAGATGGAGCAGAAGCACTGTCCACCAAATGTGTTACCTGTGCATGAATGAACAGGTCACCTGGCTGGCATCACATGTTTCAGAGGAAACATGTGATATATTTCAGTTCTCCCTGATTGGTAGTTGTAGCCTTGATAGGGGAGTGCCCTAATAATGATCTTTTCCCGTAAGAGCTTGTCTTGTGTCTGTTTATCTTTTGTGTGCCCATGTGAAAGATCTTTGAATGGTGGATAATGCAGGCATGGAGGCATCCAGCATGGACCTTGGGATGAGTACATAATGAAGTTGAGATCTTAATCACAAATACACTGTCAACCCTAATGCTAAAAGTAATTAAACATATTGAGTACACAAATTTCCCCATAATGGGAACTTGTTCCAGAACCCGAAAAAAAAAATCCATACAGATAACTGTTTCTGTTAGCACATGCTGTGTATGTGTGTACGCATGCATTGTATGTGTGTGTTTGTGCGCAATGATCTTTGTATGTGTGCATGTGTGTGAAGCTAAAGTAAGAGGAGAGGAGGAATGACTCCATCTCCTCTCCCTCCTCTTGTCTTACAATAACTTCCTCCTCTCTTATTTGAGAGAGGGGAGGACTACTGTGCAGGACTGCTTTCACACATACACATTAACAAAAATACTGCTGTATTTGGAAAATTAACCAGGAACATTTCTAATGGCACTCGAGTTTGTGCAGACTAACAGAATCACTGTTATAAAGTAAAAATAAAACAAATGAACCTTGGAGTAAGCCATGCTGTATCGGAAGTTTGGTTCTGTTTGTAGGGGCATTACTGTTGTTTCTGTGTCTTCTGCATACTCTGTGTTATTACAGTAAACTATTTTATTGATTGGATCTGTTGAATGATGCATATAGCCACACCCACCTCGAGGGCAAAACTGCTCATAAATGTGCCTTCTACTCAAAATTGTGATTTAATTTATAGCACATTTTTAACCCTTAGGAGTCTAAGGGTGTTTTGGGGCCCTGAAGAAGTTTTGACATGTCCTGACATTTATATGTTTATAAGTAACTGAAAAATATACAAATGTCTAAAGGCTAACTACACTGAGCAGCATGTATGTACAAGTTTGTACTTTGGAGAAAATAACAGTTATGCGTGATTATTGACAACAACAAAAAATCACTGAAATAAGTTCACAAAACACATTCATAACATTTATTTACAAGACGTTTGTTACCTGGATTTTATAGTCTGGAGTTTTTACTTTAAAATGATGTGATAATCATCTTGATCATGATTCACAGAAAACAATATTTTCATTTAAATTTTCTAAGACACTTTTTGTTTAGAAAGGCCGTATGCGAGGAGGCGTGAATGATCATGAATAATGCTCTACGTCACACCAGAGAAGACAAAGACCCGAATAATGAGCTGCATAAATACCCCTTTCTGTCAGGTCCGTGACAGAGGGAAGTGCTACAAGAAAATAATTTGAGGACAAAAACATATTTCTTTGTTTCAAGTTTATTTAGAATAAATCAAGATTCACTTGCAAGAATCTTAGGAACAGTTCAAGATTTTAAAAAAATGTGTAAAAACAGACATTCAGGGTAAAATAATGCAAACAAAACCAGTGAATGATACAAAAACCCTACAAAACATACATTCAGGGTAAAACTGCAACAAGAACAGAACAAAATAAACTGAAAAAAATACATTTGGTGAGTGCTCCAAGATAAAAAAAATAACAAAAAAAGTTGTTCCATAAACTCTTTATGGGACAGGTTGCCATATAGTTCTTTATGCACAATGAAAGCATTGGTGGCAGCAATGTCCAAAAAGTGTACAAAAAAATCTTCCATGTACCTTGTAATTTCACCCTCCTCTGCACAATATCTCCTGTATAAGCAGAATGAATGGTAGAACAAACAGATACTTCTCGGGTGTCCATCCACTTCACAAATACAAGTGGTCCATCCCGAATCCACCTGACGGATCCCCTGGCAGACTTTTTAGACAGTGAATTATCTGCATTCTGAGGGCAGTCCTTCATGTTGTCTCTGTAAGTCCTTACCAAGTCTTTTAGGAGATTTGGACTTGTGTAGAAATTGTCCATTTACACATGGTACCCTGAACCTAAAACTTTTCAACTTTACAAGAGAGACATCACAGCATCATATGATAGTCCATGGCCTGTGGGAAAGTTGTTCTTTTCTGTGTACACAGAAAAGTTCATAGTGTATCCATTTGAAGAATCAGCAAGAACAAACAACTTGAAGCCCCACCTAGTCGGCTTGGCTTTCATGTACTGCATCATTCCTGTGTGTGCTTTGCAGGCCACCATTCTCTCATCCACAGCTACATTTCTTCTGGGATGATAGATAGCTTTGCAAGCATGATGGATAGTGTCCATAAGAGGTCTAACCCTGAACAGACGATCATGTTCGATGTGCCCCTCTTCCTGTCCTTCTCCTTGTCTGCATCTGGGTGACTCATGTGCACATTCCAAGAAATTGTCCGGGTATCTGTCCCTTGACATGACGGTAGCTGAAAAAGGTACTGTTAAAATACTGCTGTGTCTCCAGTAGTCTGTGATGGAGGACAACTTCACCATGGCCATGTAAAATAGGAGTCCAATGTAGTGGTACATCTCAGTGATGCTGACGTCTGTCCATTTATATTTGCGTCCCTTCGTAGTTGCCTTGGCAGCCTGAGCATTGGTGGTGTGGCAAAGAGTTGACACAGCGTTCTCTGAAAAAAAAAAAAAAACAGTTTGAAGAGACTCATGGGAGAGATTTTGTCTGCATCTTGCCTGCTTGTTTGTCACAACTATTTTGAAAAAAAAAAAAAAAACATGAGCATGCTGGTAACACAATAAAAGAAACTAATGTACATCATCATCATCATCATATACACACATATATGAATGCACTTACTCAGTATGATTCTCGATTGCCTTCAAAACTGAACGTCGCTTGTGTGTCCCGGTGTGCGGTGCTGGTGAAGGCAAGGGTGATGCAGACACATTCCTAAAAAAATTAATTGTTCGCCTGTATTGTTCCAAGTAAACTAACAAAATTATACAGAGAGGCCCCAAAAATGCATACTGATATCTTTGGAGGAAACATAACACTACTCTGCTGACATAATTCAATCAAGTTTTAAAAAGAGCATAGATAACAACTGTCAGTGTGTGTATACACTTTTGTGCCCCTCTGTAGTTGTTGATGGGCAACAGGCTGGTCACATATCTGTTGATGGGCCACAGACCATGTAGTCCATCTCAAACATTTGCACCCGAGACATTAGCATGATGCCATGCACGGGGCATGTTTTACATACACATTTAACACATTCTGAACATTTACACCTGAACAGATATTGTAAATAACTAAAGCTATTGTGAAGATTTACACCACAGAAAATGTTCATAAACATCTCTTAGCTGCATAAGGCATTATTTTAGCCAGCTGTAGCGAACATGCTTGTGCTAAATAACATTACCGATAGCAGGGTCATAAGCTAACCAAAACTGAGCCAAATATATTTTAGCAACCATAGTCTAATGCAATCCAAAACGAGGTGAAATACATTAGAACATTTACAAACATCTGTAAACTCCATAAGACATTAGCTTAGCCACCTGAACTAACATGTTTGTGCTAAGCTACATAAAGCAGCACGTTAGCATGATTAACATGGTAACATAAACCAAGTGACATTGAAAGACAAAGTTTCACATAAGCTGGCCGAAGTGAGGAATAATATAATATTAGCTTTATATGATCAGAATAAAAGTTATATAAGACTTAATAACTTACCCATTGTCATAACAGCTTGTTTGAAAATCCTCTGCTGGATCTATTCTCTCCTCAAAATGCTCCCGGTCGTCGTCGGAGTTGTAATCTTCTTCTGAGGAAAAGGTAAATTCTTCCTCACTGTCCAAAATCATCTGAAGAGCTTCGTCGGCTGTGTAGCGCGTGCCATCTTCCAAACGCGCAGAAAACTCACTGAAACTGTGTGGAAACTTTGTGTTCAAGCCGGTGTCCGGGGGGCGTGGCCTCGCCTGTAGATTACCCGGACTGTTTTCCGTGTGAATAGCGTGTGGGCGTGGCCTCGCCTGTAGATTACACGGACTGTTTTCCGTGTGAATAGCGTGTGGGCGTGGCCTCGCCTGTAGATTACCCGGACTGTTTTCCGTGTGAATAGCGTGTGGGCGTGGCCTCGCCTGTAGATTACCCGGACTGTTTTCCATGTCAATAGCGTGTGGGCGTGGCCTCGCCTGTAGATTACCCGGACTGTTCTCCGTGTGAATAGCGTGTGGGCGTGGCCTCGCCTGTATATTACCCGGACTGTTCTCCGTGTCAATAGCGTGTGGACGTGGCCTCGCCTGTAGATTACTTGGACTGTTCTCCGTGTCAATAGCGTGTGGGCGTGGCCTCGCCTCAGGTCTTTATTGGATAATGAAGTGCGACAGAAATTCTGTGCCTCGCCTTGGTTTCACACGGATTACATAAACTGAGAATGGTTGTTGAGAAAATACCTTGCATCATTTAAAAGTAGACCCTTTAAGCTTTCTATAGATATATTTCTCATGTCTGTGTGTGCAGTATTCACGGAGTTTCAGTTCATTTAAACGACGTGTTAATTTTTTTTTTTTCCGCGGAGACTGAGACGGCTGAAAGCGCACCCTGTTTATTTCTTTATTTTACAGAAGCACAATGTTTTGTGTTCATCAATAAAAGTAGACTCTTTACAGATTCAAATTATGTAATACACTTATGTGTAGGATCAAAAATGACAGAGCATTTTAAATTCTTTTCATGGTTACCAGAAAAAAATGCAAATGGACCCGCCGGCGGGTCCGCCGACTCCTTTAATGTACCCGAAATAACCCAGAATTTTGACCCAGCATAAACAACCCAACAATGTGTTTACAGAAACAACCCATCTTTTTTTTTAGTGTAGGAAGGAAATGGAGACATTTCTTTTTCACCTTTGGATGGTAGCGCGGCAGTAGCACGCAGCGGCCGCTCCAGAGTCAAAATGGTGCTACTTTTGTTTACTCCATGTCGTAGAGCGTTTATTTTACACAGTATATGGACATTGACGCAACCGGTGTTTGTATTTACTCCTGCCAGAAACTTTTAGAACTCAATAACCTGGTAAAATTCATACAAGATGAGCTCTGTGAGAAGCTTCTCAACCTCGGCCTGCTTCGGGAACCAGTCCTCCAGTCCTCGCCGTTGCCTGATGCCGGTGGCCGGAGTAGTGGACATCGTAAGTGGTGCTGGAGGAAGCGAAAGCGCGGCAACCAGGTGGGAGTCTGTGCTAGGCTAAAAAAAACCCTAGCCGGCCGGCTCTTCCGTCCATCATCTTATCAAACGTCTGCTCCCTGGACAATAAATTGGATTACATCTGACTCCAACAGACTACACAGAGTGAGTCTGTCTTTGCTCTTCAGGACTGTTTCAAGAACACTGACTGGAACATGTTTAGGGAGGCTGCGACTTACGGCGACTTCACCGACTTGGAGGAGTACACGTCATTCTGACATACGGAACAGAGTGAGGGTGAGGAAGACCTCGTGCTGTGTCTCACCCTGGCTGATGTGAGGAAAACTCACATAGTCAACCCACTTAAAGCTGCTGGACCTGACAACATCCCAGGCAAAGTGCTCAGAGAATGTGCAGAACAGCTGGCAGATGTTCTCACTGACATCTTCAATATCTCTCTAAGCAGCACCATCGTTCCCACATGCTTCAAGTCTACCACCATTGTCCCCATGGCAAAGAAGTCTTCTGTATCCTGTCTCAATGACTACTGCCCTGTTGCACTCACACGCATCATTATGAAGACCCTGCTGCCCCCCTCACTGGACCCACTGCAGTTTGCCTATCGTTCAAACCATTCGACAGACAACGCCATCTCCACCATACTCCATCTGGCACTGACACACCTTGACAAGGACACTTAAACTCACCTAAAGGATTATTAGGAACACCATACTAATACGGTGTTTGATTCCCTATCGCCTTCAGAATTGCCTTAATTCTATGTGGGATTTTGCAGTTGGTGGAGATTTGTGGGATGCACATCCAGGGCACAAAGCTCCCGTTCCACCACATTCCAAAGATGCTCTATTGGGTTGAGATCTGGTGACTGTGGGGGCCATTTTAGTACAGTGAACTCATTGTCATGTTCAAGAAACTAATTTGAAATGATTTGAGCTTTGTGATATGGTGCATTATCCTGCTGGAAGTAGCCATCAGAGGATGGGTACATGATGGTCATAAAGGGATGGACATGGTCAGAAACAATGCTCAGGTAGACCATGGCATTTAAACGATGCCCAATTGGCACTAAGGGGCCTAAAGTGTGCCAAGAAAAGATCCCCCACACCATCAGCCTGTACCAGTGGCCATGTTCTCATTCTGTTTATGCCAAATTCTGACTCTACCATTTGAATGTCTCATCAGACCAGGCAACATTTTTCCAGTCTTCAACTGTTCAATTTTGGTGAGCTCGTGCAAATTGTAGCCTCTTTTTCCTATTTGTAGTGGAGATGAGTGGTACCCGGTGGGGTCTTCTGCTGTTGTAGCCCATCCACCTCAAGGTTGTGCGTGTTGTGGCTTCACAAATGCTTTGCTGCATACCTCGGTTGTAATGAGTGGTTATTTCAGTCAAAGTTGCTCTTCTATCAGCTTAAATCAGTCGGCCCATTCTCCTCTGACCTCTAGCATCAACAAGGCATTTTTGCCCACAGGACTGCCACATACTGGATGTTTTTTCCCTTTTCACAGCATCCTTTGTAAACCCTAGAAATGGTTGTGTAAATCCCAATAACTGAGGAGATTGTGAAATACTCAGACCGGCCCGTCTGGCACCAACAACCATGCCACGCTCAAAATTGCTTAAATCACCTTTCTTTCCCATTCTGACATTCAGTTTGGAGTTCAGGAGATTGTCTTGACCAGGACCACAACCCTAAATGCATTGAAGCAACTGCCATGTGATTGGTTGATTAGATAATTGCATTAATGAGAAATTTAACAAGTGTTCCTATTAATCCTTTAGGTGAGTGTACGTTAGAATGCTTTACATAGATTTCAGTTCAGCATTCAAGACAATAAATTCCCCACGGACGTGTGTAAAGATAACAAACGGTCTCTGAACATCGATAAGACAAAAGAGATGGGTGTTGACTTCAGAAGGACACGGAGTGACCACTCTCCGCTCAACATCGATGGCTCCTCTGTAGAGATTGTCATGAGCACAAAGAACCTCACCTGGTCCCTCAACACCAGCTCTCTGCAAAAGAAAGCCCAACAATGTCTTTTCTTCCTGAGAAGGCTGAGGAAGAGCATCACTGTCTGGTTTGGCAATTGTTCCATATCGGACCGCAAGACACTACAACGCATAGTGAGGACAGCTGAGAAGATCATTGTGGGCTCTCTCCCCTATACCAAAGACATCTACACCACGCGCAGCATCCTCAAAGCCGTCAGCATTTTGGCTGATCAGATTAGATTTACATTTACATTTTTTAAGTTAACCTAAAACTGTCATATATGAGCTAGTCAGCTAATTAGGTCTCTTAGTTAGCTAGCTAGTCCTGCTAAATTTGTGTTGTTAATTTATGTTATGTATGTAGCACCTTAGTCCTGGAGGAACAATGAACATAATTTGTTTCGTTTCATTGTGTACTAAACTGTATATGGTTGGAATGACAATAAAAGCTTACTTGACTTGACTTGAACGAACCAACAATGTGTTTACAAAAACAACCCACCATTTTTTAGTGTAGGAAGGAAACGGAGACATTTCTTTTTCCATTTTTTCCATTTTTTAATCATGTAGAACTTTTTGCATTCATAGCAAAAGCAAAGTTTATAATAATAACAAATTCTCTGCACTACTACTACTACTACTACTACTACTACTAATAATAATAATAATAATAATAATAATAATAATAATACAAATAATGCTATAGTGGAACCTCGGTTTGCGAGTAGCGCGGTTTGCAAGAGTTCCGCAAGATGAGCAAAGATTTTTAATAAATTTTGATTTGTAAAACGATCAAGTCTTAGTTTACAAGTACCGAGTATCATGTATTACGCATGCACTTCTTGTTTTGATCATAACCGAGCCAATGTTTTTTTCTCTCTTTCGCTGCGGAATTGTGGGTAATCGTCTCCATTGCTCGGTCTTAGTGCTCGTCTCTCACCGGAATGATCAACATCCATGCACGCGTGTACTGTTTACTATAACACTGTGACCACGGGTGTGCGTGTAAAACATCTTTTATTTTGTTTTGTATGTGTGCGTGTAGAGCGTGCGTGTACTGTTTATTAAAACAAACATGTGCGCACGTGTAAAGCAAAAGAAAATCTCATTAGAGGGTAAAGATCCATTTTCTCTCTCTCTGTCTGTATCAGCCTGCACGTTGGGTGCGCGCAAGTCATTTGACACCATGCACCTTCACACACACAAACACACAACCACACACACACACACTCTCTCTCTCTGCTCTACACAGAAACACTTCTCTGTCACGATTCTTTTAAAGGTAATGTGCAGGTTAATTTGCTTTAATTTTACTTTACAGAAGTGATTCTGTTATTCTGCGCTCAGTCGTGTGTCATTTGAAAGATTTATTGTTTTTATATTTCCGATGAAACAGTGCTTCTATTTTGTGTGTGTGTGTGTGTGTGTGTGTGTGTGTGTGTGTGTGTTTGTGAAACAAAAGTTTGTGAGACACTCTTCTGTGTAAGACAAGAAGAGCGAGATGGATAGGCTAATTCCACACACACACACAAACACACACAGCACCTGTGTGCGCAAACGGAAATACAGTGGAACCTTGGATTACGAGCATAATTTGTTCCGGAAGCGGGCTCGTATTCCAAAAGACATAAACCAAATCTAATTTTCCCATTAGAAATAAATACATAAAAATTTGGGATTAGGATACATTAAAAAAAGGATTTCTTTTTTATTTTTTTTAAAGGTAAAGTGTATGTTAATTTGTTTTATTTTTACTTTATATTTTGTATTAATTATTTTTTATGTATTTATTTTTTTGGGCTATGGAACGAATAATTTGTGTTTTCATTATTTATCATGGAGAAATTCGCAAGTGGTTTGATATACGAGCCCTCTCCGGGAACGAATTGCGTTCGTAATCCAAGGTTCCACTGTACTATTAATAATAATGAATGATTCTCCGGGTGTTCACATCGTCGCCTTGTATTCAGCGAGTATCATATATATTTGTATTTGTTGCATTTCTGTGGGAGTACAGATGTGTGACGAGCAGCTTTCTAGTTTTGTCGCCGCACCTCGCGGCGACGGTATGCAGTTGCTGGCTTTGACTACTGAGTGGCGCTATATAACTATAGATCGACGCGTCAGATCTTAGTTCATTCTCTCAAGGATTAATGAGCCGTAGCTCCTTTAGAGCTGCACGTAGAAGCGGATAAAATCAAGTGTAACATTGTACTTAAACTAATTCATAATCACAGCACTAAAATTACAGTGTAAATGTTAACACAGTGAGCCTTTAGATTTTATCATGTGTAATTAGAAAGCCTACGCGTGTACACTGTGAACCCTAATGCTCAAAGTAATTAAACACATTGAGTACTGTTAACCTAAATGTCTCGCCTGCCATGCGGACAGCCCCGGGTTCGATTCTCATGCTGGTTGGTCTGTAAAAATTTTTTTTATTTGTTCAACGAACTCAAAAATTTATAGTTTTGTTTACTTAAAATTGGAAACATCATTAATTAATAAAAATATGTAACTGATTACCTCAAATATTTAGAGTTTTGCCAACTTAATCGGATTTACAGTGTAGGGTTTTGGGTCATCTTAAATTTTGTGTTCTTTAAATTTGTAGTAGATAATACCGAAATAAATTAAACTAAATGGCTATAAAATTAAAAAAGCAGATGTCGTTGTCATTCAGCCCCGCTTGTGTTTTTGCAAAGTAAATGTATATTTGTCACCGCGTGCGCCCAAATCAATATCGCTCCTCACTCACTCCGAAGCTCACTGGGTAGGCGGCCTAGGTGCACACTGCAGGTATGTGAAGAAGTGGGGCCGCCTAACTAAGCACAACTGGTGAGCTATCGGCGCTAATGATCCCGAGCTTCTCTCTGCGCTATGAAACACAGCGTTGAGTGTATCTCGGGTTCTGTTGGGGAAACTGGACTTTAAAAAGCATCTTGCTGTGAAGTTTACTAAGGAGAGTGGCACGTGAGCGGGGTGATGTGACGTGCCCCAGAGACTTTAAAAAGGGGAATGCCGCCCTTTGACCTCCGCGAGAGGACAGCGTGTGTACAAGCCTTTATAACACTCCACTTTTATTTAAGTGCCTCACAATGACGAAAAACCCTTATGATTTTTAAAATGATGAAAGTAAACAGGGTGCGCTAACTTGAGCGCGTCAGAAAATGAAACGAAACTCCGTGTATACTCGCCTCACAGACGTGTAAAAATATATACTTATAAAAAGCGAAATGTCTGCTTTTATGTAAATAATAAATGTGAAAGAAATACCAAAGAAAATTTTATAGAGTGATTAAAACAATAAAATTCATGTTATGATAAGGAAAATCTCAATGTTTTCCATTCCAGGGATTAAAAACAGTAACAATGTCAATTTTAAAATCTGGAATCCAGAAGATGTAATTTAAAAAGATTCCTGAAGCACTGCAGGTCTTCAGAAGAGCCTCAGGTCCAAGAGGGTCTTAAAGTGGGGAGGGTGCAATTCAGTTTCTCTGAATGTATAGGTGAGAACAGCTGATTCACAACTGGGGAGGGTAAATTATTTGAATTTGAATGTTGTCTGACATTGTAAAGCAGACACAGTAACACTAAAACATGATTATCTTCATCACTACACAGTAAACCCTAATTGCTCAATGTAATTAAACACACTAAGTACTGTTAACTTAAATAACTGAATGAGTAATAATTTTGAGTATTCAGAACTTTTTGGTATTTATGAGTTTGTAGAACTGACACTTTCCAAGTTGAACAAATTCAACAAAATAAAAAATTATGATGTAACTGATTACATCAAATATTTTGAGTTTTGCCAACTAAATCGGGTTTACAGTGCAACAGACCCCGAGTTACACTCCCCGCTGTATTTTATAGCGTGGGGAGAAGCCCGGGATCATTAGCGGCGAGAGCTCACCAGCCGTGCCTAATTCCGTGGCCCTGCTCCTTCGCGCACCAGTAGAAGGAGAGGCCGCCTAGCTAGTGAGTGAGGAGCGATATTGATTTGGGCGCAGCCCATCACAGGCGCACGCTGTGACAACTTGTAACACAATAACAATAATATTTCGAACATTTTGCAGGCGTCCGTTTGGAGGAAACAGATAATAAAGAATAAACCAATTGTTGGGTCAAAATAACCCAACCAGGTGTTAATGTGTAAATGACTCACTACATCTCATTTGACCCAGCATGAACAACCCAACAATGTGTTTACAGAAACAACACAGCATTTTTAGAGTCTTTTTTTGACTGCTACACTGTAAACCTGATTAAGTTGGCAAAACTCAAAATATTTGAGGTAATCAGTTACATCACATTTTTAATTAATGATGTTTCCAATTTTAAGTAAACAGAACTATCATTTATTTTTTATTTTTGAACAAATAAAAAAAAAATTGTTGCAGACCATCCAGCACAGGAATCGAACCCAGGCTTTCCACATGGAGTTCCACGGGCTTTTAGGTTAACAGTACTCACTGTGTTTAATTACTTTGAGCATTAGGGTTTACAGTGTAGTTGAAGTTTTAAATGTTCAACTTCAATGTTTTTTTTTTTTACTCATTATTGTACAGCAAATATCAATAGCTCTGATTCAGATTTTTAATGCTTGTTGTATAAAATAACCAGATGTGGAAATTACCATTACTGTAGTATTTCTTTGATACAGCATATTGTTTTTACCTTTTTATGACTTAATTATTTTTTTTAAACCGAGATGGAAAATGTCACTTTGCGCCACCTGGCGGTCATTTCACGAATTACTTTGAAATGCAACTGATTTATTTTGGCCGCTGTCGTTTTGTCACGGCGGTGAGCGCGGCGATAATAGACATTCCCCTCTTCACACATCTGTATGTCTGCAGTTTTATCGATAAATCTGCTGATATCTGTGCACGCGCTTATTAGCTTTTAACCCACTTTCACTTTGCAAAAGGCAGTGTTTATTTTTTAGTGTATATTTAAAGTGAATATACACAATAAATATTGTCTTAGGCTAACTCATCATACACTTTTGTATTCTTTGTTTTACTTCGTCTTTTAACACACATGCACACACCTTTAAATTTGAACAGAAAATACTAGTGAGCCGGTAGGCACATTATTTTTCATATAACTTAAACAGCTGAATGTTAAGTTAAATATACACAGTAAATTAATAATTGCATTTGCTTTACACTTGTGCACTCATGTGTAAATAGCTTTTTTAATGTCCATACTACCATATCATATATTTTATAAGTAAAATCAATATATTTAATATATATAGTAATATAGATAAATTTTAATTTCACATCACATTTATTTAAATTCTAAAATATTGCTTGAGGGATTTTGCAGCATGGCAAGGGATGACTGGCAGGAAAAAAATAGCATTTTTAATCTCCACGTCTGTATGCTTTGGAATGAGCTGTCGCTTTACACAAGACTTTTTCACACTCTTTGACCTTTGATGCAGTGTGAGGACCAGGTGATTTTTTTTCCTTTTCCCTTATAATTTTTTTATTTTTGTTCCGTCTCAGATCTGTGTGTTGAGTTTGCATGTTCTCCCTGTGCTTGGTGGGTTTCCTCAGGGTAGTCCGGTTTCCTCCCACAGGCCAAAGGCATGCCGAGTGTCAGGGATAACCCCTAGAGTGCGGCATGTGCCCAGAGACTCTTTTTTGTGTCCTTTAGTGTTTTCTGTTTGGTGAACTCCAATTCCCAGAATGCACCTTGGTCAGGTGATGGGAACGCTCACCTGAACCGAGGTAGCTCATTAGTTTCATTATAAATAGTCATGTGTTCAGTTAATCGAGGTCTTGCATCTGTTCTGTTCTATTCAGGTTAGTTATGGTGTTGTGTTTAACTGAATCTTCTGTGTTTTCTGTGTCATTCCGATCACTTTAACCCCTGTTCTCTCCAGTCCTGTTATGTTTAGTTAGATGGTTGTTGTCCTAGTCTCTTTGTTACTCCTTTCATAGTTCCATGTTTATCGGTTGTTTGTTTCTGTTTCCATTGTCATTATTAAAAGACTTTAACACGCCTTCACCTCTGCGATTATGCCTCACCAAAAGGCCACAGACAGCACCCGTGACAGCATGCAAGACCTAAACACTGGCATAGCGGAGGGGCCTCCCCTGGAAATTTTTTTGTGGGGGCTGTAACCGTGACCCCGGGGCAAGGGAACTTTGTGAGTAGTCGGCTTGCCATTCGGCGGAACAACATGGAAAGCGAGGAGCATCAACTGCAGAGGCTAGAGTGCCAACAGCTAGCTGGTGAGCTCATCCAGCAGATCAACGTGTGCAAAGGATCAAAACCGAATGCAAACCCTGCTGGAGCTGGGTGCACTGCTCCAGGATCAGCTTGCTAAACTCAACAGAGAGGCAGGTGACATCAAGTCC
>JAAGKR010006095.1:0-15450 GCA_011419295.1 Clarias macrocephalus
TCCCTCCTTCCCTCCCTCCGCTTCATCCCGCTGTTTCCCATTGTCTTCTCCAGCAAAAACAGCCTGTCACATTGCCCTCGATGCTGATAACTTCGCTAGACGAAATGCAGCCTTGTTTGTTCAGCCATTATGAAAAAGCAACATTTTCTCTCAGACTTTAAAAGTCGAGAAGTCCCACGCTTGCTTGTTGTGTACCGGCAGTCTATAAAAAGAGAAATGGGGGGGGACAAGACTTCCAGCCAACAATCTCTGTATAATATCGTATTAATCGTTGCCATTATTGTAGATTGCTTGGAGGGAGCTGCTGATAGGGTTGGCCTGACGAAGGAAGCATGTGGTGTGACTTACTGTAGAGATGGTCCTGAGCAAAGCCTGATCCCTAGGCAAGTCAGGAAGAGGACGGATCAAACACTTCTGCATGATTTTGGAAGCCATCTCTGTTCGAGCTTTCGCTCCATTTCACTATACATTAACCTTTTCACCTTTCGCGTGGAATTTATTGTGTCACGCACCCGTACCACTAAACCAGGAAAAGAATCTCCCTGGCGAGGCAGAACAGACATGCTTGGAAAGAAATGCCTGGCATCCGGCAGGTCATGAGTGGTCTAGCGCTCAGATGAAAGTTCTCTTACGGCAAAAACCGCCCCAGGAGAACACGCGGACCGTGCTCACACAGATAATCCACACGTAGACACAACCGTGCATTGTTGCACCAGAGCCTCTGTCGCCTGACAAGCATCCAATCCTCGTCACTCCAGCCTCATTTAACTATGTGGGTCTAAATAAAGACCCGAGTCCAGGGGAAACATTTTCCTGAGCCATAGGAAATGGAATAACCTTGTTACAGGATACTATGTGACATCACCACAGGTGAGTCCTATGCAGACTATATTCAAATCTGATCTGACACAAATCTGATGTTTTTTCATATCCGATCTGAGTCACTTTCGTACGTGGTCTTAGATCTGATAGAGCTGTATACTGTACAGTATATGACACATAGTGGTCATGCAACTTGACGGGAATCCATGCCGACGTCATCAGTTCCCGGCAGCATGGTGATTTCATAGGAGTGCCAGCACTCGCTGATAAAACAGTTAAAGTCAAGCGTCTGGCTTTCTTCCTTCTTCTGGACCGCGACAAATACAGCTAATACTAACTGACTGCCATCCTTCCGTGCAAAACCCTAAACGTTGTTCGAAATGTATCTCAACCCAGATAATGTTAGCGAAGACATATAGATGTGCGCATGCCATGTAATTATGAATGTGAACCATCATGACATGCAAATCTGATCTGACCAATAGATTGTTCATTTATCTCCAGTAAATCGTTTAACCTAGCCAGGGTTGCTGTGATTTAAAGGAACCATTCTTTGAAATGGCACATTGGCCATATTGGAGCATATGACTTGACCATGTTGACTCTAATTAGAGATGATAGAGATAATGGGCCAAGTCATCTCAGAGGTCAAGACTTAGAAGTACTGTAAGGTTCTGGACTACTGATCAGAAGGTTGTGTTCATATCCCAGCACTGCCAAGCTGCCACTCTTGGGTTCGGCATGTGCAAGACCCGTACATCAACATGCCCGTGACAAACTACAGTATTAGCGTTTATTAATGGTTTCCTTCGGCTGCCAAAATACCTTTGTAAATTCGTCCTTATTCACATTCCCACCTGTCTGCACCAATCAAACTCAACTGCATTCGATGATGGCCGTAATGCATATCGTGAAGACAACACCGGGTCCTAATTTCGGCAGCCAAGAACGGGAATCTGCGGTTACAACCTGGTAGGTTCATGTTTGGGCAGTTCTTTTTAAGCTGATGTAGCCTCAGATTCCTTTTCTTAACTGACAGCAGTGAAATATGTCCTTTTGTTATTCTAGCCCCAGGCTTCAAGGGTCACTGGTTTTGAGATGCTTTTCTGTTCACCACGGTTGTAAAGAGTGCTTATACTCTGAGATTTCCTGTGAGTTGAACCTGTTTCCTATGATGAAATATCATCATTCTTGGGCATCTCCGGAGGTACTCAAACTCAAGCGTCTGTCATCAACAATGTCATGCTATGGTGAGATCATATTTCTCCCCACATTCTGAACATTAGCTTACAATCTCGAACGAACTCAGGCATATTCTCCTAGGCAATTATCCAATCGGACAATGACGTGGCGGCGAGATGACCACGAATACGGCTCACTTCAGGCATCTTTAAAAGGAAAACGATGCGCATGTGTATTCACAGCTGCACACAGCCATCTGATCATCTGAGAAACAGCAATCTGGGCAGGAGCTGGTTTTTGGCAATCCTGAAGGATTTGCAAGCGCAGCTCAAAACATGTGCCACAGATTAAATTGGATATGAAATGAAGCAGAAATGGGAAATGTTAGCGACCGTAATGATCTAGGGATCATTTAACTGCATAGCGCCTAGAAGATGAACGGCAGGTAATATGAGTAATACTGAAAGCAGATGAAATATGGTTTGCTCATGTTGGATTTGGACTATAATCTGTGCCAGATCTCTGGGCAACATAGTTTCTGTGATTTTTATATTTTCACCAAATGAATACTTTGGTCTTCGTGGGACGCTCATAAAATAAGGTTACATAAATAAACAGTGTGCAGGATAATATGAAAATGCAAATACAGGACAATAAATGAACCGCCAGCTTACTGTACATTAGCTGAAGCTTTTACAGTTGAAGAGCTGAATACTGTAGTTTTTAACAGTACGTGATTAGATCAGCAATGGGTGGAAAATCTGACCACTTTAGTTATCGTCTTCTGCTAGGGAGAAGGAGTAACTTGGTTATCTCTAAAGCACTAAATGAGTTCATGCATCGCATCAGATCAGCTGAACGTGGTTGGTACTGTACTGTACATTATTTTCTTACATTTCAATCACAATATCAATTATATAGCAGTAAACTGATGACAGGGTGTCGGACACCCAACCAAAAGTTAAGGCTAGCCACGACAGCCTGCCATGCATGGGGCCAAGCAGGTAAAATGCCTTAGCTTGCCAACCTGGCCTCCAAAATCCATAGAGCTGGTGCCAGACAAAACAATACGCCCCCAGAGGTTTTATGGAGTCATTGTGGCACAAGGGGAACATAAACAATACTGGGCCGAAAGTTTTGCACTGTAATGTCATGAGGCATAAAGTGCCGGAAAACAGAGATCAAAACATTATTGAAAAATAATCAAATTCAGGGTTGTAACAAATCCTGGGTCTGCTCCAAACCATGTCATCTTACACCACCCCCCATTGTTGATTGTTTTCTTATAACATCATGCGAGTGAGTGTTTCATCCCTTAATAAGTTTTCTTTTCATCTTTCGTTTCAGTAGGTCTTCCTCCAGGAGATCTGTGGAATCCTGTGCTTGAGCCGCTGTATTGAGGATTTCTGTCTCAGACGTGCAGCCTAAACAGCAGCATTAGACTGGGATAATCGCACTAAGGTTAAATTCACAAAGCAGGTCTAAGGGGGATTTCATGACCATCCGGGGAGGAGGGTGTGAGAACCACATGAGGGTTCGGGTCACTTTCCTGGGATGACAAAACAATAACAACATTAAAAAAAGAAATCTTAAAGACTGTGTTATGTTGTTATGTCTATGCAGGCTTTAATACAGTACTGAATAAACCATGCTCTAGCTGAGATTTAGAAGAATTTCAGGATTTTGCTTCAAATTGGTTTATTCATTAGCACCTATTTTCATGCAAGGAACTAAGGATTAGAGTGTGTTTTCGGTTCTTAAATGAAATGACGTGTTAGGAAACTTTACCTGCCGGCGAGTCCCAGTACCTTCTGGCATTATTATGTTCTCAAAACATCAGATCCGTTGTGTCACGAATGAATAATCATTTCTGACCCGATTCCGGTTATGATTGACCTGCTGAGTAGAATGGGTCGGCTGCGCTCCGTATGCCACACTCCAAATCTCCATCAGTCATCATCCTGTGACAAAACAATGTAGAAAATGTCCAAGCCACTAGACGGGCCCCGGTCAAGATGGTGCGAATGCACAAGCATTCCGGTTACCCTCTGTGACTAATGACCGAATCTCAGGGAATAGAGAAGAGACAGAACATGGAGGCAGAACATCATTAATCAAATACCATTCCCCAAACCTATAGAAAGAGTTGTGATGGTGGAGAGGGACTGTTCAGAAGGGCGATTTTCTGTGGAAACGAATGGTAGACAGGTTCTTACAGGTTCTGAGGAATGTGAACAGGTAAGGGATCTATATGGAAAGGACAGCTGGACAGACTCTTCAGAGTATCCTCGCACTGGAAGCGAACAAGTGAAGATAGAAGATTTTAACATTGTTTGTTTTACCCAGCTATCTAAAGCTACTTCTCTATTCGAGTCTACACACACTTGTTACACTGATATTGAGGTACAGGTCATCGGTATACTGTACCATGCTATGTGGGGTTTCACCTTCCTCAAGATCATTTAAGGATCATGACTTTTGTGCCGTTGGCAAACCTAAAGGAAGGACAAAACCGGCTGGAGCACCTGTGTTTAAGAGTGACCGTAAAACTATTACGATGGTGTACGTGTCGGACGACTGGGTGCCCATTCATCTTCTTCGCCTTGGAGCTTTTCTCTGACCAAGTCCTTCAGACTACCTTAAAACATCCAAGAAAGTTGAGAAAATGAAGAAGAAATGAAGGGTGGCTCAAGACTTACTCAGTACTAACCTGCATGTCTTTGGACTGTGGGAGGAAACCAGAGTACCCGGAGGAATCCCATCACGCATGAGGAGAAGATGCAAACTCCATGCACACACTGATCCGAGGCGGAAAATCGAACCCGGAACCTGGAGGCGAAGGCGGCAGTGCTAACCGCTAGGCTGCTATGCTGCCACCATTACACCGTATACCTGTACTGTACATAATGAAAAATAATAATTTGATCAATGACCCATGACATTTCACCTCTTTTCATCCACTTTATCATTTCCACGTCCTTTTCTTCGGTGCCTCACAACCATTTGCAACAGATTTCTTCTTTGGAAGCTGCTTCCAAGGGAAGACTGCAGTTTGTTTGTAAAGTGTGTAAAGTTACACACTCCACATGATGTTAAAGGCAACAAATGTCAGCAACGTCACAAAGTAGTGTGTGTTTGTTATTACAGTTATTGAATTATTAAAGTTAATATGGAGTCCAAGTGTCATGCCGAAGAAGATTCTTTTTTTTTAGCTGGTCTCATCTAAGTTGTTCCTCATCACCGCCACTTCCGGCTTGCGTTCTTTGCGGATTTCTGTAAAACATTTAAAAGGTCGAAACTCATAAAGTTGAATTGATTCGATTGCTGGGAAGATGATGTCAGTCAACAAAATGATGTATCCATTGACGTCTGAAGGCTGCTTCTGATTTACGGTATCATTAGCCTCTTAGCCTCTTCATGAAGGAAGTCGGTGTTATGGGCCAACAGTTAATAGCTTGGGCAGATTGTCTTGTTTATCCTCTATCGCTTCCTGTTCATCCTATTGTCACTTGTTACTTTTTCCATTTCATTCTTAACCCCTGCCTGCATTTCTGTAGGTTTTTCCCAATTCCCAATCTGCCCTTTTCTTCTGTCTGTGTTGAGTCCAAGGCTTTAATCTGGGACTCTTTGGGGAGATCCAAGAATCTTAATCAAACACATCTTGCCTTAAACTCCAGCACCCTTACGATACAATGTCATCAGTGCTACATGGTCTCCATATCCTTTTTTGTCATGCAATTGGAGTTGGTTACTGTTGAATTTTTGCTCCTCCTTTACCTTTTTTCCAGTGAATTGATACATTCATGAGGCGCATGCGTGTACACTGATTAGCCATAATATTAACCACATATCATTAATACGTTATTGATTGTTAATTATATACCAGTAAACTGGATCGGATAGGAATGTACAGTAGTAAAAATAGTAAAATGGATAAGATCAAGCCTCTCCCATGGCCACGGGGACCAGCCTGTCCTGTCCGATCCCATAGAAAAGCCAGTGCAGCACATCTCGCCAAAAAAAAAAGTCCATTCTGACGATAACGCTGATGATGGAAAGGCACCAGAACGCCCAAGGCCCCAGAGCCCTCCATGCATGGAGCCAGCTAGGCAAAGAGCCCAAGGCTGCTATCCCAGCCTCCAAAATCCCCAGATCCCAATCTTATCGAGCTCCCATGGAACTCTATTGAAAAAAAAAAAACATATCCGATCCACGGAGGCCCCTCCCCACAACCCACCCACAGCATCCAAAAAATCTGCAGTCAACATTCTGGTGCCAGACACAACAGCACACCCCCGGAGGCTCCGCAGAGCCACGGCCCGAGCGGCCAGAGCCACCGTTAAACCCACGCAATACGGCACATATTGTTTTGCATTGTTATGTTATGACTGATCGGTGTACTGTACATAACGAAACGCAAGAAAAGCAAAAAAGAAAGACAAATATTTGGATAGGCTATATTTAGAATTGAATTTGGCAATGCAAGGAAGTCGTGTTGTTGCAGAGATCTGTGGCTTACTGGGAAGAAAAGAGTCATGCTTCACAGTTATTTATTTATTTATTTATTAATGGGCGCCAGCATTCTGTGAAGATTTTGTATTTTGTTGATTTATTAGCTGTTTGATTTCAAAGCAAGGAGATAGATAATGAAGACTTTACACAGTGTTTCCATGGTTTCCAAACAAAACCTTTTGACCAAGATACTAGACATATGCTAGACATAATTGCTAGACATATGCATATTATTATGCTCTTCACTATATATATATAGCTAAATGGCCAGAATATGAAATCTAGGTTTCATTAAAAATGAGAAAAATAGGCATCACTCTTAGGCTAAGACCTTTCATGCCTCACTTACTGAATGCAAATTGCACTCAGTTTTCCCCGTACTTGTTCCTCGGGCGAGCAGAAGATCAGAGGCTGGCACTATTGTCGGTGTTCGCATGATTTCGTGGTAACCAGATGAAGCACAATTTGTGTTTCTGTGCATATGTGCTTCTCATTTCCGTTTATGGAGTAGGAAGTATGTTTCCTCTCCGAGATAAATGAGGAGCTCAGACTATTTCTGAGCACCGGCGGACTAATTACCCGAAAGCACTAAGGCACGGGGGCCTAGTAAAATACTAATCAAGTGCATCAGGACAGGAAAACGTGCCTCAGATAGCCATTTAAAAACTACTTTTTGTCTTTTATACGGACCTCCTCACGCTCACCGGATGAATGCCAAACAGGTAACAGTCATCGGAGAAGAAGTGCGTGTGTAGATTTAAATAGACCGTGGAATATGTGAGAATTCTGTCCTAGACGTCTGCTGTCATTGGCTGGGGTCCTAATTAATAAGAGCTTTCAAGGAATAATGCACCTGCATGCCAAATGAAACTCAGGGACACTTTTCATTAAGGAAAAATCTAAACAGAACGTTCTTCGGTTCAGTGCAAAACAAAAGCAAAAAATAAGCATAATTTAATGTATGTTGAATGTTGGAACATATAGTGTGTTCGACTTGGCTTGAACAGGAATGTATGAGAGGTTAATTAGTATTAACACAGTGTATGAAAATGTAACCCCACACCAAAAAGTGACTTTTAAAGCTAGAAAATTTCAAGAATGCCAAACACAAAGGTAATAATGCTAGGTTGAGACATTCGACTTGTCAGTTGGCTTTCATCAGGTGGGTTTTTTTTTTTTTTTTTTTTTTTGTCCTCCCCTGTAAGTGCTGATTGAGATTTGGATCCTCAGAGTTCCTATTCGCACCTCGGGGACATCAGAACCCGCTAACGACAGATATTCTCAGCGCGAGTCTATAGCGAGCAACACGGACACGGGTCCCGAAAATGGGTTTGGCTGGCGATATTTTGGTGGAGTCGAGGCGAGGCGAGGCGGCCTTGAAGCAGCTGCATCCTCCAGTTTTCATCACCTACGCGAAATAGGTTTCTGCCAAGTTCTCCACGAAAACCAGTTTCCACTTGCACCGTATCAAAGGACTCATCAGAGGTGGCAAAAACAAGGAGCATTATCAGATAATGCTGTCTCTTAAAATAGCGAGAAAAAACAAAAACAAAACATAGAACGGAAAAAAAAAGAAAAAAAAGAAATCCATGCATCCATTCAGTCTTACCTGCCATTACAAAACCTTGCCTGTTCACCCCAAACACCATAATGTTCACATCTCTCATCTCTCATTCCATCTGTTCGACTTTTCACCATCGGAGCTACTTCATAAATCATGTTGAAACCCAGCACCATCAGATTGGTATGGCAGGAACTTTTCTACAATTCATTTTCTGTCCACCAGAAGATGAATATTGAAATAAACCAACATTTACTGTAGCAATCAGAAGATTTAAAAATAAAACTGGGATAAAAAAAATTTTAAAAATTGTTGCCGTGCCCTGCCATGGATTGGCATCCTGTCCGGGATGTACCCCGCCTCGTGCCCACAATCTCCTGGGATACTCTCCAGGCTTCCCAGAACCCTGACCAGGATAAGCCGTAAAGAAAATGAATGACTGGATTGTTGCCCTGTCTAGGGTACACCCTGCCTAGTGCCCGAGTCCCCTGGGAAAGGCTCCAGAAAGAAACATTATTTTGTTGACGGAGCCACTAATCGTAACTCAACACTGATCAACATGTTACACGTTGTGCAATTATGCACTGTATGGTGGTGTGGAAACATTGGGTTAGAAGTGGTGGCTATGGTGCATGTGTGTGTGTGTGTGGAATGGCATCTGGTGGGTTTGTGGTTTGGTGGGTTGCAGTTTTTTGTTGTTTTTTTTTTGACCCCCCTGAGGCCCCACTAATGTCTGCGCATGTGCCTGGAAACGTATTCAGACACCTGCATGGAGCGTGTTGTAAACGTGTGGTATTCCATGCTTCAGCATCACACGGGCGCGTCCCAGATCTAGAACGGACATGGAAATGAACATGGAATATTTAAACAATGGGAAATTGTTATGGATATATTTCAAATAAAATATAAAACACAAGAAAGAGCATGGGTCATGGAAAAAGAACATGGAACAGAAGTGACCCTGAAAAACACACATTTTAATCTGGAGTACGGCGATGCACAGGACGCAAGGAACACAACTGGAACACATACTGAAGATGCGAATGAAGACTACAAAACGCACGTTGAATGAAGACAGGAAAATGGAAATGAGCATAGAACACGGAAACAAAAACACTGAACACGGAAATGAACATGAAAGCAAACGGAACGCAGAAACGCAAATAGAACACGAGGAAACGGACAAACATGGAAGATACTGAAAGAAATGAGCAGGCGGTAGAACATGAAGACAAACGTATAGCGCTGATGTGACCATGGAGGGCAAAAATATTATAAAAAGTGGAACATTTCTAGGAACATACAGTATGAGGGTCGTTCAAGTCGAACCAGGACTTTTTGATTGTGCAGAATATCAGAACGCAGTTATGAGACTTTATTTCTCTATATGATCCCCTGCTACACTAATGCACTCATCATATCATAGAGATTCACTGTATATCTCAGTACCGGAGCCACGATCGACAAACACTGGCCTCCCAGGAACTCCTTCGATGTCCCAAACATGTGGAAATGTCTCGCGGTGAGGTCAGGCCTGTACGTGGATGTCGCGATAACATCTGTACCACAGACAGATGTTGGCGACAAACTCACTCGCTGGCTTCGAGCCACCTCTGCCAGGATCATCATTTACAGACATACAGTAAATGTGTTACTGCGGCTGGGTCTCATCACCGGACTGTGCTCAAAGTCAACTGGTTTTACTCCTTCGTCCAGGAAGGATTTCATCACAAGTCCCAGTTTGACTTGAACACCTATGCATGAAGCATGGAAATATATATGGAAAATGAAAAAGGAAAAAAAAAAAACACCGTAGTAAAATTTTTCAGCAAATGTATCTATCAAGAAGGAAAAATAAATTGCGCTGGCAAAAAACAACCCGCAAAAAAACAAACAACAACAACAACAACAACAACAACACATCCTTGGTTAAAGATATTTTCAGGAAGCTTAGGGCGTTACTGGAAATGCTCTAATCTAACAACCAATCAGGTCGTCTCTGTTATGGTTTTCATAGCCATCCAGCATTTCCAGCTATGAATACACATACTAGCCACTTCGCCCGTCCTTTTTTTTTTTTTTTTTTTTCCTCCTATTTTTTTTTATCTTTAAACATAACGGACAAGTCAAAACAGGCTCCCCAGAGACATGCGACTCACATGGCTTACAATAACACTTACTCGCAAGTCAATTACAGTATGAGACACATAACAGGAATGGGAAATGACCAGCAATGTAAACACGAATCGCTGAAGGAACACACTATAAACCACTCTGTACTATGAGAACACAGGTTTACCGGGGCTACTTCAGACGACACATGGGACATACTGAAATGCCTGCGGACAAGAGGAACTGGTGTGATATCTTAAAGCAAGATACACTGCAGCACTTCCTCCTGGCTCACAATAGCACGTTTGATTTCAGCCTGCGATTTTACCTCATGATGCAAATCTATTTTAAAGTCACATGCTCCCTCCCGGGATACGCTTCACTGTGTCCCACTGCGCGGGCAAATCTAGCAACCGATCACTTGGTGCTAAATATTTCTCGGCGGTGGCATTAAACTAAAGTTCACGACGCGATGAACTTTAGAACTAGAAAAGAACATTACTTTTGCTCTTTCTTTTTTCTTCCCCCCAAAACGTGAACTTCGCCGTGACATGAGCCGCGGCAAAACAATAAGCATATCTCATGTAGCCCTGAGTGCTTATTAGCGTGAAACTTTAGCTCCGTTCCTGGCGCACCTCAGTCATTTACCGCGCACCCGCTACGGATGGGTTTTCCCCGTAATGCGAGGTCATCTGTAGCGGTGTACGTCGTCAGAGAAAAGACCTGAGTCGATTAGCATCCTCCTGATGAACGTGCGATTAGCTCCCGAGATGAACGTCTCGCTGACACTTAATCGCATTGGAAGCCATCGGTCGAAGGTGTCCTGGCCATCATTCGCGCCCGGTTGCGTCACCGCTGGATGAGATCGCTCGCGTTTCCGTTAAGTGGATGTGAGAAAAATGGCCCTGTTTACGCGCAGCATTAAAACAAGAATTAAGCCAACGAGATGACAAGCGGCGATAAAGCTAACATGGGAATCCATGACAGAATGTGGCAGGAACTTAGGAATTACTGGCAACTTGAAACTCGGAGGTTACAGGACTGCGGATAAATTAATGGCACTTAGGATTCAGTTTATTAGAGATGATAAACCGCCTGAGAATTTGCGTTCCTCAATTAATTTTCATTACTAGTCATCATGTGATGGAGCTGCAGTAATCTGCTTCACGCGCACTAGAACATGGATTTGAGATTTTTTGAAAATTTCCAAAGTGGAAGTCGGATAGTTACAGTATATGTTTCCCAGGTAACAACAATGAAAACAGAAGCATTTCAGAGGAAATAAACTTAGTGATAATTTTTTCCCCCACACAGACTGGAAAAGTTTGATAAACTTTTCTTTTCTTTTTTTTTTATCTCTCAAAACACATCTCCATCCTGCCTTGTTTTCTTTCCGTCCTTCTTTTTCCTTGTTAGCGGTAACGTTCAGGCATGCCGGCGCCAAAACCATGACGGTTCAATGAAACAAGACAGAGAGAAAAATTAAAAAGCATGATTCACATGGGTTCCATTTGAGCTGCAAGAACATGCAACCACATGCACCATGTTTGCTTTTAAATAACGTCTTCTAACATTACAATGAAGATTGTACAGAAGGAGGGTTTATTTTTTTTCATCATCGGGTTATTACCGTGACCATTTTATATGTAGATTGACAAACCTGAGCATAGTCTGAAAACAAAAAAACAATCAAGGTATAAACATTCAAAATGATACCTCAAATGACCTTTTGTCCTTCAACTCTATTTGCCAAAAAAAAAAAAAAGTGACGGCATCAACCGCGCCTTTTCAAACTGCACAATCGGAACATGGCCCTATCCATTTCGTCGTATCCTCCCTGTCACTAGGGGGCTCCCACATCAAGGTTACTACTACAAGTCAGTCAGGGATTGCCGAAGACTATCGTGTTTTCTCTGCCAGCCGACCACATCTTTCCGAACTGCTACTATACTATAGCTCGCCCACCATTGGGGACGGCGTAACACACTCAGAGGGCAGCACTATTCGCTCCTTCGGCTCGTGTGGGCTCACTGGTGCTTGTGATTGGCTGTATATGAAGGTGCTAAGTACCTCCCATCCCTCCCCCCTGAGAGCTCGGCTGTCTCTAGGCCCCTTGCTGCAATAGGCAACAGCATCACCGGAGATCAAACTCATGAGCTCTAGATGATAGTGCGGCCACTCTGGGGTGCTTTCCTAATTTTTAAGGACGCACCGTAAAAAACGGCGCTTTGGATGACAGATTGTTTTCATGCACAGGGGCATAACTACGGAAAGCGTGGCCCTGTCCAAATACTTATGACCCGGCCTGTATTTGCTTATTACATCTTGGAAAATCAGGCCATTCAAAAGAGACGGAACAGAAAACAGACTGAACAAACGAGCCGAGTGATAGAACAGGTCCTCGCTCGCCGGCCGCTCGCTTCTGCTATTTAAAACGCCGTCACTGGTCCACAACAAGCAGGTAGATGAGATGCTATCAGACTCTACCCTCCTCTCGTTTTTCTCTCTTGCTATCCTGTCTCACCTCTTCAGTGACCGTGTCTCCGTTATGCACCCTCATCCAACATACAACACAGACATGCCCACAGTATGATACTTTTTTTTTTTCTTTCCCTCCTCTCATAAGCTGCCTCTTTCCTTTGCAGATGCTTATCATGGCACCTACATGCCGAGCTGGATTCCTGATGTTTTTTTTATATATTTTTTTTACAGCAAGCGCCACAAAGGCCCGTGCTGTCCTATTTAATTTAGCAATTACCGATCGTGTCACCGCTGACGTCCGTCTTATGTAATCCTCTGTAAAATCCTTGTCAAGCTGTTTATCTGGTGCAAATCTTTACATAACCAGTGAGGTTTCCCCTTCCTATTTGGCTTTTTTTTTTTTTTTTTTTTTTTGCACTCTGTGTTATCAGCAACCAGTACTCTCATTATTTCCCATACGGCTGGCGTCAGAGTGACCCTGTGACCTGCTAGAAGTGCCAACTGTCACGCCCAACAACATGGCACAGACAACCATGCCACATTCACAATCACCGAGTAGTTTCCTCTCGTTCTGATGTCCGACGCAAAGTTCATCTTTTTAGTCATGTGGGTACAAACACAATAACAGAATTGAGGTGGAAAAAACGCTGTTAAAACCTTTTTCAAGTTTCGATAAGCCAATTAGACTTTCCTGAGCAACAAGCCTACTGTTATAAGAGGTCACATCAGGGTCACAGACAGTAGATACCCCTCCCCATGCTTGAAGAGCAAATCTGTTGTTTCCTGCGAGGGCGTGGTTCAGCAGCTCATTTCTAGAAGTAGTAAGAAGTGAATTAGAGGCATAAAACATTGAGTGTTTCAGCTTGAGTATTAACAGATACACCTCATGGAAGAAAAGTAAAACATAAGACCTTTTACTGGCGGCATGGTGGCGTAGTGGTTAGCACAGTCATCTTGCACCTCCTGGGTCCGGGTTCGATACCCGCCTCGGGGTCTGTGTACATGGAGTTTGCATGTTCTCCCCGGAGTTTCTCCCACAGTCCAAAGAAATGCTGATTAAACTAATTGGCATCCATATATGTGCCCTACGACGGATCATCACCCACAGGATAAAGCGGTATAGATGGTGAATGAGTGAGACCGTTAACTGAAACTTTATGTCTTCCGGTGCTGCCACATGATTGGCTGATTACATCATCATGAAGGTTTACAGGTCTACGCATCTTATCTTGTCTGAATAGTACAAAAGTCCCACCACTTCACAGACAGGCTCATGCTCAGACCAGTCTAGGGAGCAGTAACTCCGAAATAATAAAAACAAACAGACAGAACCCAGGAGTCTCCGCCCATTGCTCATCTGTTCAAAGGGCACTCGAACATGAAGTAACAAGGGTTCCACTTTTATTATTGATACTGCTATAATATATATTGTACTATATATATATATATATATATATATTTTTTTTTAACTGTCACTGTATTATTCGCCGCATCATGATCCATTTCTTACAGTATGACAATAAGGCGAACTTTAAGGCAAACCGTTTATTTAGGAGATTTGTAATATTTGTAATGTGGCGTCTGTCCACGCTCATCAGATTGCATCGCCTACACATCAGGTTCAGTTCACGCAGACATCACATAGACCTTAATCTTCATCCTTGTTTATCTTAATTCCAGAAGGAGAAATAAATACAGCCGCAATCTCAGACACCCTTACAAACATTTCTACAGAATGTATCTATGCCTCAAAAGCAGTTCTTGCAGACCTGACCTCTAATCTGTCTCTCTCTCTCTCTCTACTTGCTCTCTATTTACAAACCGTGGCTCTTAAAGGGGAACAAGAATACAAAATGAACTTTTGAGTCATCCATGGGTTTTCAGATATGTGTGTGTGTGTGTGTGTGTGTGTGTGTGTGTGTGTGTGTGTGTGTGTGTGTGTGTGTGCAGAAAAAAAAATACAATATCCTTTTTCTATTCATGTATTAAACAAACCGGTTTGATTTTCCCAGAGTGTGACATTACAGTATATTAGGTATTCCCCCTAATGTGACATCATATACGATTGTTGCTCTGCTGTTTACTGGATTAGTAGTAGATCATTTACACAGAAAACCAAAATCATGCATTTGAAGCTAAAGGAGTTTGACGTTTTAAAAACAATTTTTAACTTGATAAAAAAAATTGTCAAATATGGGACCTTTAAAATGGGAAAAAAAAAATACAGAAAAACATAGAGCATGAGCAGAATATACAGGAAGTTAAGAAGTAAAGGCGATGTTGACGGAGAGAATGCACAAACAGGTGGCGACGGTCACAGATTGAACTTGTGCAGAAACGTGTGCTGAACTGGAGAAACTGGAATCCAATGGGACAATCATGTGACCCGGGGGATGGGGGGGGGGGGGAGGGGGGTGTTGGGTGTATTATATATCTTTCTATGGCAAAAATGTTTCATTTGCCTTTTGTACCCTTATCTGGATGAGTGAAATGATGTATGTTGTTGTTCATGCTAACCTGCAGTGTTGTCTAATTTTATCAGAAACCTATGAGAGAGCTCAATATGCAACGATGCAACAATCAAACTGGAGTTATTATATATATATATATATATATATATATGAGAGAGAAAGAGAGAGAGAGAGAGAGCGAGAGAGAGAGAGAGCTACAGTAGAGTGGACAGGAAAGGTGTTTGTGTGTACAGTATGTGTTTGTGTGCATGTGTGTGTGTGTGTGTGTGTGTGTGTGTGTGTGTGTGTGTCGGGGGGGGGGGGGGGGAT
>JAAGKR010006095.1:15480-45749 GCA_011419295.1 Clarias macrocephalus
CCCCCCCCCCCCC
This sequence comes from Clarias macrocephalus, assembly GCA_011419295.1. Lineage (NCBI taxonomy): Eukaryota > Metazoa > Chordata > Actinopteri > Siluriformes > Clariidae > Clarias > Clarias macrocephalus. Next base: position 15,494 of record JAAGKR010006095.1, read on the forward strand.
CCACGACTCAAAAACATAGCACTGCATTGGTAGTAGTATGTAACAGCATGTTGCGTGAGAAAGCGAGCCAAAACTGCAGGGATGGAATGCTCTTATCAGATCAGAGCACGACATGAATGTGAACGAGCCGACCACAGTCCCTAGCATGGACTATCATATGAAAACTAGCTAATGAGCAGCTGCTGACTATTGAACCACAGGAGTCATTAGGAGCTCTAGGAAACCTGTGAATTTATAGCAAACCGTCCGCATACTGTAGCACGGGACCACGTGACGGTCGACACTACCAGGCAAAAGCCTGTAAGTCCACCATCGTTCCCGTGTAAAACAATGCTGAAGGCGTCCAGAATGTGCAATAATCTCCTCTGAACAGGTGATACTGAGATCCTTCATAACGCCTCTAATCTGTGGTGCTGTTTGTTCTGGTGACTCTAAATGAGCTTCTCTTCATTTCATGATGGGTTTCGCAAATGCACTTGACACTATACTGTTCTTGCAAGAACTATTCAGAACAGCTGACCTTCATGTCTTAAAGTAACAGCTGACTTTTTGTGTCGCATTGTAATTGTTGCTTAATTACTGTATCTAATGCCGTAAGTGTTAATTCATAGGTTTGATCCCAAAAAAAAAAATCTAACGGATTGTTCTAGAATGTAGAAGATAAATCCAAGTTTGTGTTCAGACTTTGGAGGTTCAGTGAAACATGAGACAAGCAACTCATGATTTGAATCCCCTGTAAATGAAACGGGACTGAAGACTATCAGCATTTTAATGCATTATTGATTGATTGATTGATTGATTGATTGATTGATTGATTGATTGATTTTTGCATATGATCTATTGCACTAAATGCTCACGTTACAGCATATTGCACATTTTGCTCTTTAATCTGAAAAGATCTTGTCAGTCCCAGGATTTAGTTCCAGATTAAACCAGATTAAACCCCACCCACTTTAGATGACAATGTGACAATGCTACAGTATTATTTTGGTATTCTTTTTTTTTTTGTTGTTTTTTTTTAATGTTGTACTGTACAACATCCAGGAAACAACTTCATGATCTATTCCGGAATCATGTTCTTGTTTTTTTTTTATTTTTTTATTTCTCTTTAAGTTGATCAGATAAAAAAAAAATGCAGAGGAACTTCAAACTTATAATAATGCGCTTAGTCATTTAATGCTCAATAATTTCCTATGAATTGTGATATCATGCTGGACACGTGCTTATGTGAAGTCCAAAAGCATTAATAATGCATAAACATGTGATTATATATATATATATATATATATATATATATATATTTTTTTTTTTTTTGCATTACAGTCACTACAGTCAGAGCTGCTGTTGTAGAATATAAAGCAACAACTACAGTAGAAACAAAAATTCAACAGCACCATGTGAATATAAACTGAAATGATCCGTTGCGTATTTGTGCATCCAACATAATGTAGAAGGTAAAACCGGCCTCATAAACGATTTATTTATTAAAGAATGCATTCATTAACAGGAATTAGCCGTGTTTGTGCTGTTATTTGAATGACATGATTAGGATCCAAACTACAATCACTTCCTTCTAGAGCTCGATTAATTGATTTGATAAGAAACTGAATTCAACTGCCCAATGTTTTTTTTTTTCTTTTTCCTTTTTTCGGCCCACTTTGTATGCACAAAAAGCGCACACTCATGCACGTTCACACGTACATCAAGACAAGCCTGGTGGAGTGTGAAAGGCTGTTGGCTCTCCTTTTGACAGGCCATTATCACAGCTGAACCACGACTGGCGTTGTAACTCCTGAGGACATGCAGCTAATCGCCTCACACGCAGGCGGAGATAAGAGCTCACGGCCCCGACCCTGGTACTGGCCCTTCTCAGCGTGACGGAATATATCCTACAAAGCGTAACCTGGATGTTTTTAGCTCTGGGTGTATTTATATCTGTATGAAGTGCAGGAGTGAATAGACAGGGTTATGCTCAAAGCCATAGTTAAAATTTCTGCGGATTAAAAGATGAGATGAGATGAGAGTTTCCTAGTAACTCGGGGATTTTATTATTTTTTCTTCCAAGCTCCATTACCAAGAACTCTTTGTATTTAAAGTTTACATGCGTACTGTATATTCCCCAGGCGCACGGTGGTGTAGTGGTTAGCACTGTCGCCTTGCAGCTCCAGGGTCCGGGTTCGATTCCCGCCTCTGTGTGCATGGAGTTTGCATGTTCTCCCACAGTCCAAAGATATTAAGGTAAGTTAATTGGCATTCCCAAATAGTGTGTGTGTATCCTGTGATGGATTGTACCCCGCCTTGTGCCCTAAGTCAGGATTAAGCAGTATAGATAATGAGTGAGTGAATGAGAGAGTGTATATTCCTTAGTGGGTTTCCTCCCAGACGTGACTGGCATTTCCAAATTGCCTGTAGTGTATAATCAGGTGTGTGTGTGTTTGTGTGTAACTGTTCCACATTCCCTAATTTCCCTGGCATACAGTAGGTTTCAGAGCCCTATGACCCTACACAGGACTAGAGGAAGGCTGGATGGTTTCCTATGTCAACAATATACGCTTCATAATAGGAACAAGAACGAAATTATATCCGAAATTCCTCATTCTTTATTCAATACTCCAACCAGCCAATCAAGCACCAGCAGCACGACGCACATACTGTACAAGTCATGTGATTCGGGTAATGTGTAACAGAACTGATCTTTGATCTTTGTTCCATTGTAGGATGCTTTGAACGGACGACCACCTGGGATTTCCACACATGACGGTCTCTAGAGTGGTGGCTCTTGTCATTGAGTGGAAATGCCTACGAGATGACACACAGGCTGTGGCAATGCAACCAGGCTTTATAACCACGGTGTACAGAGAAGCATCTCAGAAAGCACTACTACTGTACTGTACGTCTCCAGAATAGGAAACCGAGACTATCTCCATATCTCCATCGTCCTTAATCAACCAAAAGAGTCCCACTGATCGATGCTATTAAGATACAAACTTCTACAATTCATCACAGCTTTACCGTATGTTTTTATTTTTTTGTGCTTCACAATATTTAATCATCTGTTTTGCTCAGCACTTCCCTGTACAGATGTTTCATTTCATGTTAAGTGTCGTATCATTCTGCGGAACTGTATTTCATTCCTGCATCATTACAGTACATCTGCCTGTGATAAGAGGAATAACAAGCCTTGTTCTCCAAGAAACTGTGCATACGGATGAAAAATGTTAACTGTGTTAACAAATGAGATGGTTCTGTCAGTTTAGATTGTAGAAGATGAAAAATGACTTCTTTGCTTAATAGGCTTGACATACAGTACTGTACATTCTGTGCAAGGTGACGTCACAGTCAGCACAATAATACAGTCTATACTAGAAGAGTGAGTGAACAATATATTGTAAAATATAATGAAACATATTAAATAATACATTTCCATATATGGGAAGCTAGTGCTTATATTTATTAATATATTGCAATATACGGTATAAATGGACCATGTATGGATATACTGTATATATACAGTACAGTTTATACTGTATAATGCATTGAAGACAAAAACCGGTTTGTATATTCATACTTACGGTATACAGTAATTGTTTTAGTGAATCATTATGCATGTTTAAGAATTATACACACATTAATTGGTGTGCTCTGATTAATGCCTATAAAGTCCATTTTGTTCTAACTACATTAACATATGAGCATATGTTTAAAAAATCATAAAGAAATGTATATATTCAGTCAAATTCAATATATTATGCAGTATATTATTGAATACAAAAATTATCTACTTTAAGATATATGTTTGAATATATTTCTCAATATATGAAATGTGGCAATTCCTTACGTATATTATATATATTATTCTGTATATTGTGAAGATATTTTTGAATATAAATATATTTTTTTCTGTTAATTATTAGTTAGTATCAGTCAGTGTGGCGACGAGGAATATTAACATTATAAAATCTTTTCAATTGACCCGTAGATCAGAATACTGACCCATTTAATATATTGACCGTTAAATCTTTGCGTATGGGCATCTCCAAGGGTGTCGTGATCTTGCATGACAGTGCAGGTCCGCACTCTTCTGCCCACACTAAAAACTTCTAACTTTGTTTTGAGGTGTTAAAGCATCCTCCCTATTGTCCTCCATCGGACTTTTCACCTGAAATCAGCCCTGCGATGACGTAGCTTCACTTCAGATCAAGAAGCGAAGACGGCAGTGCACTCGTGGCTCGCGTCTCCGTCTGAAACATTATGTAATGAGGAAATATGGAAGTTTGTTGACAGATGGACAACGTGTAGAAAATAATGTATTTGTCCCTTCCAAAGGTTGATTACAGTAAATTCTACAGCAAGAATGCAGATCATTTTTTGACTCACCATCAGATAATTTAATTCCCAACATTACATTTGCCTGGAATAAGAGGACGAACGAGCCTTGTTCTCCCAGAGAACGTGAAAGACGAAAAATGTTAACTGTGTAACAGATTACGGGACGTATTGCAAGCTGTTGAATGTTATTGCATGTTTAATACAATCGACACACTGTACATACTGGGCACAGTTAGCACAGTATAAATGCAGTCTATATTATATCCATTTCTTGTAATTGTTGCACATTGTACGCAGTATTCGTCGCCATCACGACTCCGCCCGTCTGTCTCTGTCTCCATGTGATTAGTGGCATCAGTCCTTCTTTTATCTTTTGTCATCTCAGTGCTTGAGCTGAGCTGTACTGTGCTAGCTATTTATAATCCGCGTCGGTCATATGGCATCCAGTAAACGCCACTATTAATAATTAGCTACCAGCAAATTACCATGAAAACGAGCCTCCTGAGAAAAAGATCGTAATCGCCGTGAGGGCTGGTTAAATGCATGATAAGCAAGGGGAATAAACACAATAAACAAGTGATTAGGTGTGGGGAATGGCGTGAATGGTGCATGTGTGTGTGTGTGTGTGTGTGTGTGTGTGTGTGTGTGTGTGTGTGTGTGTGTGTGTGTTGCTGCTTATGGCTCACGTTTCTTCTAAACACAGCAGTTACTTTATTGACTGAAAGGCAAGTTCACCTTTCTAGCCATCTGTTGCATTCGCCCCCACACACACACTTTGCTCTGTCCACTCGAACGAACCCAGCGTCATCACGTCATGCACGTTTCTTTCATGCAGTCAACGAAGCCTCTGTCCCGCTCTATAAAGGTGCGCTCTGTTGCCATGCCATAACATGACCGCCATACCATAAACATATTATCATATCTGAGAACTGACACGCTAATCAATGGAAGGGCTAAAGGGGATTTGAGACCAGACCGAGCATGTGCACTGTAAGAAGAAGAATGTTCAAACTGTGCATGCGTGCGCGCCGCGTGACTGACAGCTCCGCTCGTGGAGCCAGGTTTGCTAATGGCGGAGTCATGACTTTGACAGCGGCCTGGAAAATAAATAGCCTTTGCTCCTTTCTCCATCCATCCATCCATCCATCTTTCTCTTTCACTTTCTCTCTCACTCCTGTGCTAGGTCATGTCTACGGGCTAGAATATTAATCGTTTTTGTTTTTTTGTCTTAAAAAAAAAGGGGGGGGGGGTAGACAGAGGCCGGTGAGGTCTGGCTGAAAGCGTCCAGCATTATTTTGACATGTCAGACAGTACATAAACTCTTTCAGGTATTTATGTATGCAAGAATTAAAAATAAATAAATTTTTCAAAAACGAACCGCGGCAAAAAGTCTAGACAAATTGCTCCTGTATGGAGGCATTTTCTGCTTACAGTCACACATAAAATTGATTATAAACCATATTATTCCTGAAGGTTTAACTTCCTGAGGGTCAGTGTGTTATGGCGGCCTTAAAATGACTTCAGATGGTATAATTCCATTTTTTTACTATATGGTTCTGAAATATACGCAAAAAAAAAAAACTATTTTTTATCAAATAAAAAAGTGAGAGTTTTAAGATAACCTTCAATTACAAACTGAATTAATGTAACTTAACCCCCGTCACATTGAACTCTTGATGCTCTTACTACTGTACGTCCTCAAAAATTGAATGAACGCAGTAAGAACTTGTACCCACGAGGACATACTGTAGTATCGTCTCCTTTGACAACAGGAGCTCTTTTCTTGGAAATATTGGAAATATGAGGACGCGGTCGAAGGAAGAACTTCATTAATGACGACACTGACCAGTTAACCGCTAACACTTTGGTAAAGTACTACAAGCAGGGTGCAGACGGGAAGGACTGGATGGCGTTCGGACTGAGTTGCCATTAGGACGTGTTGATGCTACTGTATGTCAATGGAGTTCTCACAGTGAACCTGTTCACGCTTGCACTATGACCATGGAAGGTCGATCCCACGGTATAGAAGAACGCATTAAGTTCATTTTACCTTCTTGTGGTGCTTACCATGTTTATGGCGCATATGTATAGTAGCAGGTTATCAGAGCGTCTATCTATATGTTAGGGTCAGAGAATTTAGTATAAAGATTGCATGCACTGCGCATGTTGCGGTGCTCATACTGTATAAACCCACTGGATTCAATAATGATGCAAAAAGCGTGTGATAAGAGTGAGGTGCGATCACATTGGACACCATAGAAATGTGCATTGATCTCATCAGACAACGTGAGTGCATGATCATGATCGAGAACCTGACAGGGAAGTGGCTCATACTGTAGGTAACGTGAATTTGAATAATGCACTGTTTTTTTTTTTCTTTCAGTTTGACCCCATTCCAACTGCATTCTTTAATATTTTTAGTACACAGCAGGAACTTCCTGGTCATTTGAGTGTGATGGGGCCCTTAGCTAACAAATAACTTGATCAGACCATGACGGTCACGCTGCATTCAAATTACCTTGGAAGGGGGAAGCTGGTGCTCAGAATAACATCAATTTCAATATCCAATCGAGCTTTGGGCAACAAAGTGGAGGAAACAAAAACATACAACATACTGTACAATTTCTGTTTGTGAAAAAAATAAATTAATGAAAAAAACATTAATGTTAGACCCATTAGACTCTGATTAGCAATTTGTTAGCGACCCCTTCCGATTTGAAATCGGCTACGGAGTCGTCGCGGTCGGTACCAATTCAGTTCATTTTTCAAGTGTAGCGACCACATTAAACTGTTAATGATTTAAACTGATTCAAATTCAAGGACTCGAAAATAACTCTTGAAATAACGTTTCTAATAGCGAGCCGTTAAGGAATTTACCAATGCTATACAGAGTCCTAAAGAACTGATAACGAAACCATACTGTAGCTACTGACATGAAGCGGAATTACAAGGAAGCTAACAATTCTTACAAACTATTACCGAAGTGTTAGCGATGTGTTACTGACCTTCTACCACCCGTTAACAGATAGTGACAGGCGTCTGACTTCCGCGTCTTTCAGTTTAATGCTGTAATTTGTACAATGTTTTTTTTTTATATAATAAATAGAATTTGATGACATTTGATGCATAAATGTTATGATGACTAAAATTTATGAAAGAAATTTTTCGCGTCTTTTCCAAAGTTCTTGAATGAAATCAAATGACAAAATGACATGTAAAATGATATGGTAAATTTATCATCAGACAATAATAGAATAACAGAATAACAAAAAATATGCATGTTTAAGAATAACAGAATAACAGAAATGATTTTTTAGCATATTGTGCATCAACATTCAACACGTAATATCTTTCGATCTTGTTTAATCATCACTATTTTCCTTAAAGTATTACTGTGTTACTGTAAATTTGTCATTATTTTCATCTACAGTACATTTAAAACAAGGATCTTTTTTTGCTGCCGAACTCGATAGCGATGCTTAAGAACTGATACCGACTCCATAATGGTGCTTAAAAATTGAAGGTGTAAAAGAAAGAAGGTTTTAGTTTTTTGAACGTGCTCCAATTTTCGTCCGGACACTAACAATGCTAACACGACAGAATTGACTCAGAGTGCAAAAGAGGCTGTAAGGACCCGTTACCAACCCCTACTGAACTCTCCAGAGGTCATAATGAATTTGCATGGATGTACGTAGATTCTCTAGCAAATTCGGGATATTAGAGAACCAAAGGTATAAAGGATGCAGCAGGAGTTTTTAGGTTATGTAGCAAGATCAGTACAGTAGCTAGCTAGGCTTTATGTGTTTTGCTTAGTCATCTCATTGCTATAGCTATGATGTAGGCTATACTGCTGGATGCTAGCACTAAGACAGTTTAGCCTGTAAATAAAACTTCTATTTTTTTTAACATCTTATTGAATGAAATGCTTGAAAACACCCTTTGTTAAGATCAGTGTTTTACAGTATCCCTGGATCTACTCCTGAGAAACACATCAGCGGTTTCCTCCACATGGCCACAGATGTTTTTCTGCTTAGAGCAAATAACTCTGTCACCATGTGGGGCAGTTTGAGAGAACATGACTGATGAAGGCACCTCCACATGGAAGTCGACTTAAGAATCAAACCAGCTAAGCTGACTAGCAAAAGCATGGAAACCTTGCTAGCTACAGTATTGTAGTTTTTTTTTTTATGTACAGTATGCTAGCGTTACTGGACTAGCCAAGGTCATTAGGTTAGTCCTCTCCTTAAACATGATAAAAAATTCAAGCAAATGCATTTTGGTTTTCGAAGCCATAACTTGGTTGTGATCAAGATGTGAACGATTCAAAATTTCACCAGCATGTCACGGTATTTCCTACATCTCTGGGTGTTTTATCTACAAAAGAAAGGAATTCTACTCCAGTAAAACTTCACGTCTGTGGGGCTCGCTGTGCTGCTCTCTCTCTCTCTCTCTCTCTCTCTCTCTCTCTCTCTCTCTTTAAATGCTGGTGTTTCGGCAGAAGGGCTTCTCACAGGTTCTCCAGCCCATTAATGTCAGAACTAACAGGATGAGTTGTGTTGACTGACACTTTACAGCTGTTTTAATGGTTCTTTCCGTGTGCAGTTGTGCTGTTGTCCATACAATAAAATTTATTTTTTGCAGATGTGAGTTTTTACTGCCAAGTGTCCAGTAGTACGGATTTAACAAAAACAACTTTATAATTTCGTGTCCAAAAAAAAAAAAATAATAAAAAATCGGTGTAGCATTGCACGGCTATTGGGGTCATTAGTGACTAAAATGAAGTTGAAAATGAATGTTGTTGTTTTAAACAAATGTTGCCTATATTTGCATGCATGAAATGTACGAAAGGTGTTCAAGTCAAACCGGGACTTTTCACCTGCTACACTGATGCGCTTTCTGAGTACGCCCTGCCTCCTTCACATTTGAAACGCTGGCCTCCCAGGAACTCCGTTAATGGCCCAATCATGTGGAAATGGCTTGGAGTGAGGTCAGGACTGTATGGGGAATGTGGCAATAAATCCCAGCTGAGCTCTGTAATGTGCATGTGGGGTTCTTGAATGATTGTCTGTCCCACCTACAACCATTTTTTAACTGTCAATTGCTTTTACACCTTCTTTCTAAGTTCCAGTTTGATTTAAACGCCCCTTGTATTTTCCCGTTACATCATTTTAGTTCACACACTTACTGTAAGTCTAAGGATACATTTATGAGTATAATTGTTCAGTATTAGCTCCTATATTCATCCATCTAGTTTGTTTTGTTTTATTCATTTATCTGTAGTAAGTGCTTTGTCTTGGTCAGAGTCACATGGATTTAGAGTGAATGAAGAAATAACGCATGGGATCACATCTCTATTAGCCACTACATCCCCAAAATCACCCCACCCCCAATATCATTTGGTAGAAAATAGCATATTCAAAAAGCCCAAAATAATATAATGAAAGACATAATGTGTTTATACTGTACCTCTGATAAAGTCTGGATTTGACTAATGATTCAGGAGATGAAGCTATTTTTTATTTGTTATGACAAAAGGAAAATTATTTTGAAAACTCATAAAAAATTTTTTTCATTTACTATTCAGGTTTTATTTTGTATATGTGATTAAAGATAATTCCCTCTCCAAATATAGTACTTCCATTATGTGCAAAGGAAATTAAATTCATTCAAATCAGCACCCAATGAACAAGCATGATTGGAAAAATACAAAAGGCAGCAGTTTTTTTTTTCTTTTTCTATGAATGGTCCCAATATATGACAAAAACTGTAAAAGGTGTGATGAGTGTAATGACGAAGATGTGCAATGTTTACTAAAACGAATTTGTCAGTTTGTAGATAATAATAATAATAATAATAATAAGTAGTAGTAGTAGAATAAGAAGATGTAAATAATTAAAAGAATGAATTGAATATAAATAGGTAATTATTTAAACTGATTTCCAGCAAGAATGGTATGTCTTCATGAATGAAAGCCCACAAATCAACACGTTTCTGATGAGGTGAATGATTAGTTTCCAAAGGTTTGTGTTTGTGCACTTTTTTTTTCCCCTTTCCCAAACGTCCCGTCCTATCCGGTAACCCGCTTCTCCCTGGGCAGATCTGCATCGACCACAAGCTTGATCACAAAGCCAGCTGCGTTCACATTCTCCCCTCCGGCACTATTCAACGTCAGCAAGGTCATATCATGTTCAAATTAATTATATTCCAAACCATCACCATATTTCCCAGGCACATCATTTATCACTGTCGAAAAAGGACATGCACGGGGCAGGAACACGGTCCAGCAAGAAACCCAACAAAACCATAACAACATAAACACACCTACAATGGCTTAACGATAACATGATCATGAACACACTTACGAGAGGCGTTCAAGCCTCTGCACCGGGCTCCGAGCCAACTCAGGCTGGATCGTCATTCATGGACGCAGTGCCCTAAGAGTCTCATCACCGTACTGTGCTTGAAGTCTTCTGTAAATGCCAGTAGGGTTTATGCCTCCATTCACAAGAGATTTCATCAGAAGTCCCGGATTGATTTGAACATCCTTCGTTGAATGACCTTTTCAGGGGAGCATCCATTTTTATCCTATAACATCAGAAACCAAGCCCGGTGTCACTTCATTACAGGTTGTGTTGTTGGACCTGCATTGCTCTTCCAGGCTGACGTAAAGTCGGTCAACACATCTGTCAACAAATATTTGTCATAGTTAATGGTGAAGTGAACTGGTGTGAGCTGAAGGAGTCTACTTGTTGGGACATGACGTTTTCCATTTGCAGCCCTCACTTTGGGTGACTGCTCTAATCTGCACTTAACACTGTTAACAGAGTTCAGCTGACCCCTGAGTAGACGATACGTTGCCGGGCTTGTGACATAGTGTTATTACTGTTCTTACTTTGACTCAGTGTTTATCGAGGACATAGGTTACTGAGCTCATATGAGAAGATAAGACACTGTAGTGATAAATGTCTTCATTACTGTATTACCGCACATCCAACTTTCCCCCTCACCTTTAACCCTTTCTCTCACACTGGCCGCCTTTTGCAAACCGTTTTTTATCATCCATCTTTGTTTCTCTAGTTTTACACTACATGGCACGCTTGATTTCGGACATGAAGTAAAAAAAATAAAAAAAAACAACGTTTAGGTTTTATGTTTTATTCTGCATCTACCAGCGCAATTTATGAATAATGTCCATAATAAGAAAAACAAATCCACACTTATGGACAGTCAATTCAAAATATAAAATATCAGTTATGAATCATTATATCAATCATCATATAATTTTACATGAATCTCAATGCTGATTCTTTTAGCTGTTGTAATGCATTTGCCATTTGTACAGTATTTATATAGTAAGTCTATTTTACACACAAATGCCTAAAAAAAGAAATAAAATTGTGCCACAATCCAGTGCCTTTGTGCTACACTATGTGTGCTGCCCTTGTTTATGTTCTTTTAATAAAGTTTTCTTTAGTTATAACTATTTTATAAGACCTTTTGATTTATAAAATGAATGTACTGTAAATAGATTTTCATAATCAGCAAGTCAATCCTCATTTCTTGATTTTGCTTCCTAAGAACCGGACTTGTGTTTTTTAATGTAGTCTTACCAGTTCTCTAGAGGTCCAATGAATCATTCAAGCATAAAACCCGTCGAACGTAAGGCGTGAACCAGTGAGAAACAGGTGCAGATGATGACAGATGATCAGACCAGTGATTAGTTATACTGGTGATGCTGGATGCTGAGAGGGGAAATGAGGTCGCTGCTGAGGTATATAAACAACCCGTTTTTAAATTGCATCTTTACTCACTTTGCAGCCTTTCAGAGTTAAACATTCGTTCCAGCATCTTTAATTTAATCAACATTATTTAGATTTATTTCACATGAAGAAATGAGGGAGGCTCAAGATTTTTGCACAATACAGTTGTATATAAAAAAAAAAAAAATTACTGTGCATAAAAAAACATGTTTTCTGCAACAGCCTAATTTTTTACATAAGAATCTGTTAAAAAGGATTTAAAACCTAATAGTGGTTAGCACTATCGCCTTGCACCTCCAGAGTCTGGGTTTGATTCCCGGACAGGTTTGATTCCCGCCTCACTGTGCGTACCGTTTGCATGGCGTGATGGGTTTCCTCCGCGTATTCTGGTTTCCTCCGACAGTCCAAAGACATGCAGATTAGGCTAACTGCCGTTCCCAAACTGCCCGTAGAGTGTGAGTACTGAAAGTGTGTGTATTTGGGCTCCCCTGGTGACCCAAGTCTCCTGGAATAGGCTCCAGTGGTAGGACAAAGCGGTATAGACGATGAGTCAGTGAGTGAGTGAGTGAGTGAGTGAGTGTGTTAATTGCTAATTTTCACTATTAAATATGTTAGACCTGAATGTTAACTATTCTAATAGTTATCAAACATACTTTTAACTTACTTTGTTACTTGATTTTTTAATTATTTATGGTATTTCTAAACACTGTTAATTCTACGCAGTGATAAAAAATTGCAATTTGACGTTATTTTTTATTAATCTAAATAATCTAAATAAAGTGCTTCTTTAAAAAAAGAAGGGGAAAAACGCAAATAATAACATGCTTTTTACAAGTCTAAGAGACAAACTAACTAATAAAAATCTTTTATTCTTTTCTTTCATGAATTTACTACTACTAATAATAATACAAAAAAAAAAATGCAGCTTGTCACACAAAGATCCCATAAAGTCCTTTCTGATATTCTAGGACTTTTCCCCTGATAGTTTAAAAAGCACTGGAGGAAGGAGAGTAGTATAAAAAAAAATCATACATAATATATATATATATATATATATGATGAATAATTATATAATATTCCTTGCAGAATCTTTGCCAGAATTTAAATTTGTTTCGATGAAGAAGTTGTACTAAACATATTACTGAATTTTTTTTTAAATATTCGAACGAGTGCTTTAATACTATCTTTGCAGCTAGAATTACTATCAAGGGAAAAAATGAATGGAAACTTTCTGACCAATCAGAGTGCAGAATCCAACAACAGTTTATTATCATCTCATCATATCTTTATATCCACTTCCTTCTTCGTTCCCCTTTTCAGTTTCTTGAGAAACACTCAAGAAGTGTAAGTTATGCGTAAGTTTTTTTTTTTTTTTTTTTTTTTTGAAAGATCAAAATGACTAAGCTGAAAGCATTTTTTATTAAGCAGGCCGATAAACAGTGGAGCGCCGAATAATATTCAATTATTTGAATCATTTTATAATAAAGAATGCCTTTAAACACTGTAAGATCTACACCGCTAATGCTCGAAAGGTTTACTGACAAGCTCGTTTCCTCTTCTACGCTGACACATTCGGTTGTTTAGAGGAAACACAGAAGGGGCATCCCCTCCCTGGAGAGCGCTATCCTACCCACAATGCCACGCTCCGGCCAGTGCCTTGTCACGCACCTGAATGGAGAGAGCGCTAATTTTAACTCGGATGCCAGCACATGACCTGCTTTCCTTCACTCAAAGCTCAACCGGAACCAAGCAAGAAGAAACATGATAGTGTCAACTGCCACAGAATTTTCCTGTTGTACTTGGATCCTCCTTAAACTCTGGCTTGGCTATGGCGCAATTTTTTTTTCTCAGTCTAGTTTTATGTTTTTTTTTTTGTTTCTCCCCTGCCCGTTTTCGCCCTAGTGACGTAGTGCATGTGCAGAACTTCAGGCTGGGGTTCTACTGTAGTACTGAAATGACAAAAAACCTGAATGACATCAGGTCACCAATATTAGCCAGGAACATTTATTTAACATTTAACAAACAAAAATGGTCTATGATAGATATTCATATTTTAACAATTTATTATTGCACTGTCAATATTAATGCATACTATTTAAAAAGAAAAAAACAAAAACAAATGAATCCTATAACCAAGTTTGACCCTAATGGCTTCCCATAATCACAGCACCGTTTCCTGGCTGTGTGTGATAATGGCGTGTTTAACGCAGACAATAAGATGACTGTGGAAACATCACTAGAAATGCTAATAATATTTCATTGTAAAATGCTTTTAGATGGAAGTTTGGATGAAACCAAAGTCATGTGCTTGAGCTACCTTCAAGGGGAACCGTTTCAACAAGAATACATTAAACGTAACATGTGGAAGTGGTGGCTCAGGTGGCTCGGGCTCTAGGCTGTTGGTTTTCCAATCTGAGGACTTGAGTTCGAGGCCCATCGTCAGTGAGGTGCCACACCTACCCAGCCAGTGCATGCAGTGCCGGCTCCATGTGAACGATTTTAATTTAAGATTTGTTAAATGCTAATGTTTGAGATATTCATAAACTGCATAATCTGTTTCCTCCAACCAGTTTGTCATGCATTTCCTTATTCCATTGCACATTGCACATAACATTATATTATATTAAGAAATATTTTTAAACTGTGATTAACTAGATAAAAAAATCATCTATTATATAATTTATAATAATAATCTATTAATAATAATAACAATAATAATAATAATATTAATAAAATGCTACAGCTGAACCTCTGTAAAATTGTTTCTTTGCCTTTATAACTCCAACCTCTTGAGCTATTTTTAGATCTCCTCACACACACACACACACATAACACACATTCTCCTGATCTTATAACGCAAAAAAAAAAACATATAATATACAATAGTACCACCTCCTTCAGATCTCACACGCCTTATGGCATCGGTTTTGTTTTGGGTATGTCGTCTTAGCTTAGTTTGTCTTAGCTATTCTAGTATTATCACACTGCACATCTCAGATGTAGATCAATTGTAAAACACGGCTACTGTACATCTTCCTTCTTTTACGAAGACTTTAGAAAAAGAAGAGGAGGAAAACTTTTCTTTCCGTCATCCTGTATAAACTGTATTTTGACAGACCCCTTCCACATCCGTTTAGCAGCTGGAAAGATTTTCGCCACTGTTCAATTATTTACGCATTTCTCACCGTAAAGTTCACAAAAACATTAGAAAAAAATAATAATAAATAAAAAATACAGCTTGCTTAGATCATTTAATTCATTTCCTACTTTGTCCCCACAGACCGATTGTTCCTCGTTCCAGATTCTAAGATCTGATCCTGAGATCCGAAGAAAAAATATGTTGACGAAAATACTGCAGATCAAAATACTTAAGCACTCTGCAAGAGGTCTCACGATAATATGTATTTTTATGTTTTCGAAGAACAAGAAATACAGTATATGTCCTGAAGCAGGGCGCCCTGGCACACATTCTAATCATACATAATCAGTTTGCGTTCTGCAGTATGTCATGACACATCTGAAAGATGAGAGCGAAAGAACCGTTTTTTTTTTTTTGTTTTTTTTTGGTGTTGTTGTTGTTGTTGCGATCTGTGTGCCATGCAAACACCAGATAGACATCCTGGAACACACAGAAGGCAGCCGTATCTCCAGACATCTCTCTTAGGTTTTGGCTCCAGGAGGAAACCTGTTATCTCGGACTACCTCTACATGACATACTTGACGGCTGACAGTTCACGTGTCGGTGATTAATCTGTATTTTATTCTTTCTCTTTCACTCTTCCTTTTTTTTTTCTTCTCTCTGTCACACACCCTGCGACACCCTGCTGTCTGAAAATACACACAGGAGGGACCTGGTTTGCACTGTACACAGCAAGTCGAGTTCAAAAAAGCCTGGGCTTACATCATCACCTTGTTTGTCCTCCTTCTTTTTACACACACACTTTTTCAGCCATGAATAGCAGCATTTAAATCCGCCACTTAGGGGGGGGGGGGGGGGTCCCTTAATTCTCCAGATAAGACTCAGGTGTGCAGCGGGGCCTTAACGCCCCTCCGTGCCTGCTTAGCATTGAGAACGGAACCATCTGCAAGCGTTTAAGCATTTAGCAGTGCCATTCTGATAATATTCGTTAATAACGTTACATTCTGAATTGGCACGCTCTCGCTTCCTCACGGGACAAGCTTTTAACGCGCTAAAGGGTACGGACGCATCAAAAGGCTTTTCACTACAACACCGTCTGCTCTATAGATGGAAAAAAAAAAAACAACAAAAAAAAAAACCAACCCAGCAACACAGCATGTGGTTCCACTCCCCAGGAAATGAGCGCGATTTCCTCACAACCTGATGGCCTTCGGCGCTCCCGATCTGCCCTGGGTGCCTTAAAAGCAGTGATCTCACGCATTTCGACTTTTGACTCCATGGCTTTGTTTTCCTACAATTATAACTGACATTTACTCATCTTGCTAATTCATTATGTCTGAGGATCGTCTGAGGGGGAGTCCGCGGTGGCTCGTGAAGCATCGGGAAACAAACATCCGGAAAATGTGCGCGCCCGGGCTTCCCATGCTCAATCGGGTTAGCATGTACAGTACTGTAGAACGCGAATATGAGACATGTGGCATCAAAGCCTGGTCACGAAACTCCGAAGGAGGGAATAAAACCAAAACAGCGGAAGGCTTTTTAAAACGTCCCCGGGAGATTGCGGTCTTCCCAGTGGCTTGTGGTCTTCTCATGCCCCGCTTCAAGGGATGTGGAGCAACAGTGCCAGGATTAGACTCTTCCTGCCCTCCTTAACATCCAGCTTGTTTTCTCTCTCTCGATCTCTCTCAGGGAAAACAACAAGATCCTGGATATCCCCGGAGCATTTGGCTTATACAGTGCATACCAGCTCTACAGTATGTACTAGGTATGATCACTGTACACTCTGGAACTGTGAAAGGAACCGAAGGTGTCGGAGTGGGTAAAGGAGTGAAAATTCAATATTATTCTTGGAAATTCAAGCATCATGGTTGTGATCAAGCATTCGTCTCCTCCCCGGACTAATCTGTGTGATATCACAGCGCCGGATCTAATTCTCCACTCTAATTGGTCAGATAGTGTTGTCCTGTATAACGCCGGTCTGACATTAATGCAGTCATTGTAATGAATCTAATTTGCGGGGATTCGTATGCGCTCGATGCTTCCATGATCACGGTCTAACAGGTAAAAGAGTTTAAAAGAAGCGAGAGATCATGTTGTTATTTAACACAGAAAAAAAAAAAAATGCGCGATGGAATCATTGATATGGTGAGGCTCTGTCAAGCGCAAGACAAAAGAGGCTGGACAGGGACTTGTATTTGTAGCTGCTACAGTATATGGAAAAGCGATAACTAACTTGTTTTTGGTAATGCATCGATTAATTGATACTCGATGGGCGTTCAAGTCAAACCGAGACTTTTGAATGGAGGCGCAAAACTGATTTGACGTTTACTGTACATGTGCCTTTAAGCTCGTTATGGCGATGAGACTTTTAGCCAGAGTGAAGCATTTGAATGCTGCATTGATATTTATTGAAAAAATCAACGAACTTATGGTGGTATGAAAATAAAATGTTCAAGTCAAACCGGGACTAATGCACTTATCCCAGTGTTTCACTAGTCCTTGTGAGCCATGATCGGGCTCCCTGCTCCGCGTCTGAAGCACTAACCTCCTAAGAACTCCTTTATCTGCCCGAACATTTAGAAATGGTCTGTGAGCGAGGGTGGGACTGTAGGGCGAATGTGGCAGTAACTCTCGGCTGAGCGGTGCTGGTGAATCATTGTACACTTCCCACAGATGGTGACGATTTATCTGTCGATTTTCGATGGAAGCATCAGGCGTTCCAGCCTTTAAGACTATTCAAATGTTTTCTGAGGCTGAGAGTCTCATCACTGTACTGTGCTTAATAAAATAAAAGCACAGTAAATGGCATTGAGTTTTGACGCCTTCATTCATCAGACAATTCTTGAAAAGTCCCGATAATAATACCCTTGTTCCGCTTCACACTGTCACATGTGTAGTTTTATGTATTTCACTACTACATGGACTGTTACTGTATGTTTGATTGGTTACTTGCGATGTGCATCTAGTGGAAAATCGATATTGGCATTTTAACAGTAAGTCAATAATTCATTTATTATAGTATTATTCTATTGTTTTCATCAATATAATAAGAGTGTAAAAAAAAAAAAATCAGAGCATAATTTTTCTTGTGTTCTCTCTTAAATCCCAGTTCCAGTTAAACATCTTTCACTGACACCTCCAGGCTCTTGGCGAATGATTTTCTTCTTAAACTGATAAAATAGGGTGCATAGTTCAGTTTCAAATTGATATCTGGACCTTCACCTAGTGTGATCACGGACAGACAGGCCATCGCTCCAGAAAGGCCGCGTGCTTGCTCATGGCAAAACGCCAAGCTCCTGTGGTCAGTTTTCCTCCGTGGCATGACTTAAAGATTCCAATCTGGAACAAATACTGCAGCTATAAATATACATATTTTAAACTCTCTTACGTCCAGTGAAACAAATTATAATCAAGCGTAATCAGTTAGTGATGGCGTGCTTGGAAATTTTTTTTTTTACTTCCATATTTGGATGGCATTTGAGATGGATCATGGATGCAAAGGGCACTTTTAAAATCAAAAAGGTCATATGTGATGTCGTGTTGTGTACTGTACATTTTCTCATACGTAGGTTTTAATTTTCATTCGTTCTTCATGCGATTCTTTTCCCCATGATCATTTTTTGACGGGTTATTTTTTCCCCCACAGAATTCATTTTTTCCTTCATGCTATGTTTTTTTTCTCACCACAGTATACTGGATATACTCACATGATTTTCCAAAGTTATACAGTTAACCTATTTTTACATATTTAAAATGTTTTGCACATGCTTTTATCATTATGATTAGCTATGCATTCTTAGGTTATCCTTTTCAGCCACAATTACGCTGTTTCCACACTGAAGCAATCACAAACCGCATTATCAGCTGCTGAATAAAGGACACTGCGTACATGTGGAAAGAAATGAAAAGCAGGGAAGATCGTGGAATTAGAAGGTGCGTTTATAATGTACACCTTTATGTAGCCAACAAAAGCTTGTGAAATAACCCAGAATAGGTTATATATTTTTGATTCTTGAAAGTATACCCACCTTTTGCTTTGATGACATCTTGGCACACCTGGAGTGGTTTTCCTATCAAGTTGACGTTGAAGGAGTTCCCAGAGGTGTTGAGTACTTGTTGGCTTGTTTTTCTTTACTGTTTCGGTCCAACTGATCCGAAACCACCTCATGTGGAGGTCGTCTCATGTCTAGTGTCATCTCCATCACACTGAAAAGCATTTATGTGGGCTCTAATCTGAGGAGCTGCCATTCTAATAAACTTATCCTCTGCAGCAGAGGTAGCGCTTGGTTTTCCTTTCCTGCGATTGTTGCCTTGACTTGATGAGAGTCAGTTTCATCAAAAGCTACGTTTACACTGTCAGTGACCCAATCCCGATTTTTTTCCATGTCCGTGTAAACAGGAACAAAACGCATGCATTCCGATATTTCGAGGCCGGCTTCAGGCCTCCTTCATATGTGGAAATAAATCAGATATAAATCAGATATGTGCTAATGTGATTGCCGTGTAAACAGACAGATGGGATTTTCTGAGGCATTGCGTTCTGTACGTCATTAAAACTGCGACTTCTTCGCGGTTTAATGACGCAATCAGGCACACCGAGGCGCTGCTCATCCCAAACAGACGCGACACGTCTCGCACCCAGACGTTCCTCTGAATGCTTGAGGACACAATAAATGAAGCATATGCGCAGGCTGCAATCATGTCCCTTTTCCTCCGTCTCCGTTTCGTGAACTTTGCATATATCGCAGAGCATCAAAAGCATATTTCGCCTTCGTCCATCTTGGCTAGTCTGTAGTGCAAGAACCTCCCTTTAAGTATGCGCGATGTTTCAGACGGTATGGCAAGTGTAAAACACTTGAATCGGATATGGGTCAGAGTTGAAAGAACGTGTAAACAGACGGTCAGAAAAATCAGATATAGACAACAAATCAGATTTGGGCATCGAGACCTGCAGTGTAAACGGGGCTACAGTGACTGACCTTCACTTTACCAAGTGTTTCTTACCATAACATAGATTTGTACAGTAGGGCTATTGACTCTGTACCCACCCTTCCTCTGCACAAGAAATGTCACAAATTAACTCTTGACCAGGCACACCTGTGAACTGAAAACCATTCCAGACGACTACCTTCTAAATCTGATGAAAGAATGCGACGAGTATACCATTTTTATAACACGTTTTTTGGTTATTATATAATTCCATACGTCTTATTTCATAGCTCGGATGACTTCTACACATAACATTTAAATTATTTTAATGTTTAATGTTAAATAGTGGTTAGCACTGTCGCCTTGCACCTCCAGGGTCCAGGTTCGATTCCCGTCTCTGTGTGCATGGAGTTTGCATGTTCTCCCCGTGCTTGGTGGGTTTCCTCCCACAGTCCAAAGACATATAGGTTAGGCTCATTGGCGTTCTCAAATTGGCCGTAGTGTGAGTGTGTGTCCTGTGAGGGATTGGAACCCTGTCCAGGGTGTACCCCACCTCATGCCCTAAGTCTCCTGGGATAGGCTCCGAGGCCCCCGCGACCCTCAATACAGGATTAAGCGCTATAAGGGGTTTTACATGGTTATTTTTACCCCTAAAGAATAATGTTTTTTTTTTTTTGTAGGATTTTTTTTTTATTTCAGATTTCTATTAACATTTAACATTTTTTTCATAAGTTTGAATTAACTAATACATTTAATACATTTTAAACACATTACATTTTTAACTTTATCTTTATCACAGTTCCCATTTTAACTTGATTTTTATTTCCAACAAAACAGATTTTTATTCATGTCTGTCTTTTTGACAGCGTTTATTTTCATCCTATTAATTAAATTTAAAATTTATGTAATGCTTTTTTTAAAAATATTCCCCACCTCTTGATTTCATGTATTACATTATTCACGTAATGTCACGTTTGCGTTTACAATCTCAACATCATCTTATAAAATTGTAAGTGTTTCAAGTGTAACTTATTACTCAAATTATCACACACACACACACACACACACACACACACACACACACACACACACACACGTCCTTTCTTTATCAAGAAACAGAAATTTCTCCATTTCCCTTCCACACCTATTACATGTCAGCCTATAATGTGCATATATACGGTAAAGTTACAAAGCTACAAACAACACTACAGATACTTTACTGTCGAGTCCTAAAGGAGGGGTCGTTGCTCAGGCAGAGTGGGAGGCGGATCAGTGTTTTGCTCTAAACATTTCCTATTTCCTTTAGCGCTCTTGATTAGTCCCTCATGCTAATGGAGAATTTCCGGTGTTGAGAAAGAGCCCTGCAAACAAACCGAGGCAGGCCGATGCTAAATTACACATAAACAGCCCTGTCACGGCATTCAAAGACAGAGATAGAAGACGGAGAGAAACAGAACGATGCAAGCTTCATGCAGCATTTACCCCTGGCGATCTTCCTCCATGTGGAAATATTGTTTTCAACAATGTCTGGAGTGGTGAACAGATTAGCAGTACCTGCTGAAGGTCTGAGACCACGCAAGACAAATAAGCCCGTCTGAGTCCCGGGCCACCCAGGATCTTTCGTGTCCAGTAAACACACCTGGGCTTTCTGGCAGGTTTGACCGGGTTAGTGTCCAGTCTCCGAGCAGCTGTAAGACTACCGTGCACTCTGCATGCTCTTTTATTTGATTTGCTGATTTTCTTTTGCAACGCAACTCATTTTTCCTGCTGGACATCTTGGATGCTAAGCAGCCGCCCTTGAACGTTCGATCCTGAATAGTCGGAAAGTGTTGGCTAACTTTCTGTATCGGTTTTCTCTCATAGTAGAGACGGCTGTAATATCACTCACTGGCTTGCATTCACTCCTTTGCTGTCATTTCCACAATGACGTAGTGTAGTGTATGTCAGACCCGGCACAAAATGAAACTCTTATCCGCATTAAAACATGTGCGCGGTGCAAACCTTTTAAAGAAGGCCATACGCCTGTGGATGACGATCCCGGCTCAGGTGGCTCGGAGCCCAGTCCAGTCGTTCCCGTGAACATTCAGCAACATTGTCGCCAACTTCTGTCTGTGGGAACTGTACACACGATCATTCACAAACACCACTTGCACATTACAGGAACTCGAGTTATTGCTACATACAGTACATGGTTGGGCTGTTAAGGGAGTTTCTGGGAATGGAAGTTTCAGACGTGAATCATGGTTTCGGCATACCTCAATGGTATCCATGCGCTAGTGATTAGATACGTGCATTAGTGTAACACAAGACTATATAGAGAAATAAAGGAGAGTTCGTGCTCTCATAACTGTGTTCTATTATTCTGCTGTCTTCTGTCAATCAAAAGTCCCGGTCTGACTCGAACGGCGCTTGTTTTTTTTTTACGTTTTTTTAAACGGAACCTGATTAGGAAGCTGAGAACTATCCAGAGAGGCCCAAGTTTTTACAGAAGCCCTTTACTTCTTTTACTTACTTGACAGATGTGTTTATTTACAATGTGAGGGATGTGTGAGGGAAAGCGCAACCCGGGCATTGGGATGCGTAGTTAAAAAGTTTACACCACCCGGGCCAAAATCATTCAAGGTCAGTCTGTGAATATTGCCGTAATTACTGGACCACACAGTCCGACGGTAGTTTACCACCAGAATGCACAATCATGTCTTTTTAATTCATTCTGCATTCTGGGAAAAAGAAATAGTTTACACATCTGGAACACTCTGTTTATGACATTTGTACTTGATACAGACATAGAGAACGCATATACAGCCATATGTTATGCATATTATTTATACTTTATACCTTTTTTTTTGCATACTGTCTTTGTAAATCATCCTTAAATACTGTACAGTATGTGTGCAGCTCTTTGGACGTAAATTAGGATGTTATACGTTTTCTCTTTTGAAACACTCTCCTCTCTACCAGCTTCTATCTACTGGACGTAATCTCGAGTTCCACACTTCTCCCAGTGGAGAATCAACTAGGATCAACTTGCATTTTACTATTTAGACTGGCTCTCTAATTCACTCCCAGTGTCCGAACACATTCTCGCCGCTAATTAACCCCCACATTCCCACGAGGAGTCTCCGGAAGGTGCTCGGTAAACATAGAGCTCAGGCCGCAGACGCAGTCGTAACATGCAGGCTGGCAGCATCGAGCAACTCCGAGGTGCGTATCTTTCGAAGGCGCGCTTCCTTCCTTTGAAGGACAGAAGCGCAGGCTTGTAAACCTCTCAGCTTTAAATGCTTTCCGAACACAACGACGTCTGTTATGGAAATGGCCCACAGCCCTGGAGGAAAACCAGTTTACGAGGCATTCAGACAATGCGAAGACCATGCCGATTCCAGATACACGATGATTTGTTGTTCCTTGACGGAGACGGTGTGAATGCTGTGGAGCAACGCTTCCCAACTGACCCAGCTGAGCCATGGTGTTTTGGGAAAGCAGTCCCAGGCGGGTTAAAGTATTAACCGAATAAGACGAAGTTCAGGTTCTGTGCAGGGTTGGGAAAGAGCAGGGGCTTGTGCTCGTTGTTAACTCATGTCATAAATCTGAGCAAACCCCAGAGGTACGATTTCTAATCAGCAGAGGGATCAAAACGCATGTAGACTATCACCCTTTATTGCACAAATGCAATGATTATTATCATGTTAGTCCCACTGCGGCCAATAAACGTGCAAGAACCCCAGCTGCTTTGTCAAGGAATGATCAACTGCTTATGACTGCGTGGAGGACGTTGAGCTGAATTTCCTATTTTATTTCTGCCAAGGAGTTGAGATATAGCTGAAGGATTTAGATGTCCAGCTGAGTTCATTTGGAGGAGGAAAAAAAAAAAAAAAACAGATGAAAGAAAATGAAATAAAGTGTCTACATAACCATATACCAGCGTTGTTGGAAAAAAATCTTCATATTATTACTTATGTTAACTGTTTTACTGTATGTACACTCGCCATCCTCTCACTGGCAACATGTTCTTCTGCTTAATTATGTTATCATCCAATCATGTAAAAAAACAGGACAGAAAATTTTTCTCCAGACTTCAATCTGTACAAATTTTGACATGCTATCAGCGCTTTTTTTCCCACCCAGTCTGGCTACTTTCCTCTGCTCATCAATGTATGTATTTACAACCTCTACTCACTACTTTTTTTTCCTTTTTTTTTTGCACGATTCTGTTTCATTGCAATCACATGATATGGGCATTAAAGCTCTTGACTTGCCTCAGTAAAATTTCATGCATTATATTGCTGGCTAATAATCGAATATAGTATGAGGGGAGGTGTTCCTATTAAAGTGGCTAGAGAGAGAGAGAGAGAGAGAGAGAGAGAGAGTTAATGTGTTTTTTAATTTTCCTTCAGTAAAGATGCCCATCTGAGAGGGATGTACATTTATTCCTTAGATCACTATCAGTATAATAAAACATAAAGCATACGGCTTGTTCTACAGGATGCAATATCTCAGGACTCATCTTGTAGTTAAGCAGAAACTGCTTTGAGGTTTCTTGGGCAGTATAGTATATTCTATTTATTCATTTTTTTTCCAGATTGAAGGCCAAAGCCAACAAGATCTACTGTACGCCTTTTCTCTCTCTCTCTCTCTCTCTCTCTCTCTCTCTCTCACACACACACACACACACTGATAATCCATTACTACTTCTCTCTCAACATTTCAATAGCTATATAAGTGTAACTATATAACAGATGAGCCCTAGTTTCTACAAATTATAATAATGTTTACATTTCCATATACATTTCTGTAACTTCTCAAAAGCTCTTTTTTTTCCCACAGCTATACAGTGGGGTGCAAATCGCTCCGAACACGAGTTAAAATTTTCAATTTTGATTGGATATTTTTTCATAATTTCATACACAAACTTTTAATACAAAATACATTATTTTTAAAAAAAAAGGAGGGAAAAAAAAAGAGTTTTGCAATATTTGCTCTAGCACACTCCAAACCCCGCCCCAGAATTCATGGAGGACTAATGAACTCCATAAGTTTGTGCAAAACCTCATGAACATTCATGAGCACCTGATCCTTGAGAAATCAACAGATAACATGTCGCCAAATTGCGACACTGTCACACAATCATTCACAAACGCCACTTGCACATTCCAGAATCTCAGCTGGGAGTTATTGCCACGTCCCCAGTACAGCCCTGACCTCACTCCAAGCCAATTCCACATGTTTGGGCCATTAAATGAGTTCCTGGGAGGCCGGCGTTTCAGACGTGAAGCAGGCTCTGACATAAAACGTTCTACCTTGATGGTATCCAAGCACTAGTGAAACACTGGGATAAGTGCATTACTGCAGCAGGGGATTATATAGAGAAATAAAGGGAGTTTTTACTCTCATAACTCTTTTGATATTCTGCACGATAAAATGTCTTAGTTGAACTCCCCTTGTATTTTAAAAATCTCAAAACCTCTGATCGTTTCCAATTTCCAATAATAAAGCAGCCATAATTCACGAATAGATTGTACTATTCGTATTAAGAACTTCCACTGTGGCATTTCACCGATTCATGTTAAAAAAAAAAAAAATTATCCACACTGGCTCTTATGAATATTTAAAGCTGTCCTTGGTGTAGATAACAGTCCTAACAATTCCAGTCTCAGGACATCCTCAATCTTATACACGTCATTAACTGGTGAGAAGAATTTGGTGTTTCTGAGCAGGGAATTCACCCAACTACAGTATGCTGGAGTAAGATACCCAAGGTTACCTCAAGGTTTAGATGTTTTGACTCACTTCATTCCATCATCCTGTAACTATCATCATACACCATTACCTGAGATGTCATCATTCCATTCGAATCGACTTTAGATTTATATTCTACTGGTGGAATATCAGTTAATTCAGTTCTTCATTCATCTTTAAGCGTTTCATTCCGATTTATCCTGGTCAAGGTCATGATGGAGCCCGAGCTTATTATCCCAGGCATGAAAGTGCATTGACAGAGAGCATGCCGTTTGTTATCTTGAACACCAAGATACAAATTAATGATGAGATAAATATGCTGCTCACTTCGTTAACTATGATAATATTATACGTAATTAAGCAAAATCACACCAGAGATAATTGTGTAAAAATGAAAAGTAATGTGCAGTGTAGGCAGTAGTCAGGATTGTAGCTTACATTATGACACTTTATGGCATGCTTGCTTCATAGTCCATAAAGGAGCTAATCGGAATGAAGTAATATGCCACATAAGCCTGAAGCTTTATTGTATTTGTTCATCTCATCAAAATCATCTTGTGATGCCTGGATTGAGACATACAGTATCTCAAATTATGGTTAAACTGTATTGCCTCATGCCTATAGCCAATACACCTACAGTACCAGTATGACCGCCAGTGCTACCAGACAAAAATGACCACATTATTTATTGATGTTTTTGTTCCAAAATTAGGAGATTGTGTTTGATCTACGCAGTAGATAAAAGCTAAATGCACTAAACATCCCATTTTTCACCCTTCGAATGTACTTTATAATCATTACACATTATACCACTCCATGTTCCTCGTAATCATCTCACAGAAGAACCGGCTTCACAATAATCCACTCAGTGGCTGAGATGAAACAGATCCCTCGGAAGATTTCTGCATATCACATCTCTGTTATGTGGAACAAGGTGCACGTAAGGCTCTTATGAAATCTCACGGGGCTGAGCTAATTCAGTATCATTGAGATAATCCTGCCTGGCCAAGAATAACCCTCTTCAGAGGGTTCTGACTGTCAGTAATCCATCCTCCCTCTGCCATTCCCATCTACAAACATTTTTATCCGTTTAGCCATACACAGGCCGGAAAATATTTGTAGGCTATTCCAAGCTTTCGTATGAAGCTCAGGTGCGTGGAATTTACAGTGAAGTAATTTGAGTTGAATAGCCAATAATGTCTTTTTTTAGCCTTCGCTTGCTCCAGGATTGAGGTATGCATGTGGAAATACTTGGTACAGTAAATTGACATCTATTTTGTAGATCTATAGTGATGTTTACCCCAGACAGGTACTCAGTAAATGTTACAGCTTTAAAATTTACATTAAGCCTGGAGTCTTCAGCCTTGTTCAGCAGGTCATGTTGCATTTTCGCTATTTTCAGGCGCCCAAAGTGGTCAATAACTCAAAGTTTGGGAAAAATAGAAATCATATGGTTACTTTCCAAATCCACACACTGCAAGGTGCCAATCATAGTTAATGAATAGAACTGATTCAAAATAATGACAAATATATATATACAATATACACCTTTAGAAGGATGTAAAGAGTGAGCATGAGTTTTATTGGATTTCGTTTCTAGATTAAAGGGCACCTATTATGTAAAATAATTTTTTTTGTCTTCATTGTGCATCTGGACAAAAAAATCGAACAAAGAAACCTGCTTTTTTTTCTATTTCCATTATTCTCTCGGATAGAGATTAAAGAAGCTTAAAGAAGATTCGATTTTTCACCTATTCTGACCTGATATTGGCAGAGCTCCTCCGCTGGCTTGTTGCTCAGCGGTGCATTCGCAGGAGAAGTCATGCACAGTGGTACCTCTGCATACAAATGAAATCTGATCCGCGGCGAGTTCTTAAGGTGGAATTTCGTACTGCGAGACGCATTTTCTCATAGGAAATAATGTAAATGCAGATAATCGGTCCTAGCCACAGAAAAATTTTACCAATGTTATTAATTTCCAACACTATAATTATATTTTTGTACGTAAAAACAACCAAAAGATTTAGAAAAAAAGTAAAAATTGAAATATTACATTACATTTAACCTCTGAGGTCTGTGGTAACTTCTTAGCGAAATTGGAACACAGTATATTGGACCTTAAAAAGAGCCCAGAGCAGCACTCACTGGATCTTATTAGAGGACCAGTGTTGTGCGTTGCTGTGTAGGTGTGAAATATATGGATATTAATATAAATATGTTGTTTCAAGCTAATGATCTTGACTAGATGATTTGTCTTTTCATTTTGAGTAGCCACACATGTGCTGCCGGCGTGGTGGCTGCTCAGATGGCATAATGACCTTGAAATTCTGGTGAATACAGTATAAATTCCATTCATGTCAATTATCATCTCATTTATAATACGTCAAGTGTATATGCATTCTGTAAAACTTATAAAAAAAAACTATTCATATTGTTTGGTATAATAACAATTTACATATTGATTTATAAAACATTGTATTATGTCCTTCATAAGGGCAGATTTGGCCATACTGTAGCTTCTATCATCTTAATTTCCTTTGTTTTTATGTACCAAATATACTATTTATTACAGTATATACCAGACATGTGTCTGTGTGTGTTTTTTTACAATCACTTCTCTCACTGATTATACAGTATAAGAACTTGGAAGAAAAAAAAAAAGTTGAAAAGGTGACCAAAGACTTTGTTTCCCACCGAAATGAAGCCTAGAAGAGAAAAGCCACAATCAGATAAAAGAGAAGCGAACTGATTGCAACAGAGTAAACACTGCACCATATAGAGATGCTATCTCTAGATCTAAAACTTGCACATATACTGTACATGATCTAAACCGCTCATATAAATTCTCCAGAAGAAAAGAGCGCTAACCACAATGCGCTCGAGTTTGTGCAAGCTGATAAAAAAGGGTTCAGTGAGGAAAGCTCTTCATGCACATCAGAGGCGGAAGTCTTTTTGTCAGCTACAGTAGGTCAGATTGTCATGTGATTTTTGTGGTTACAGCCATCTCTTTTGACTCATATGCAAACCTATATAGTCATCAACATGTCTAGACGTTGTACAAAGACGTTCTGCTCTATCTGAATAATCTCGACAGCCGTCTCAAAATGTTATACGTCAAAGATTTCCATTTTAACAAAACGCATGTGAATGTTCCAGAGTTACTGTACCCTCCTGTATCAAAACTGTAGGACTACAATATAAACACACATCCATATGTTTAGTCCATGCCCTCGCTAAGACTAGTGACATACTGTACAGCCCAAGGTGAAACATGTGTTTAGATTCAGATTTAAGTATCTGACTCCAGGACAGTTCATTAATTATCTGACTATAAAGAATAACCCTATTTCGAAGGCATTTTTGCTGCTCTCCCGTTCACCATGTTCCGAATAGAATACATTTTAGAACAGGCTTACTGTTTGCTTTTGCATCCATCACTGTTTGTTTTTACAGCTTTAGCCAGCGCTTTTACCGGAGCCTCTCTGACATATTAAATTTCCATAAACTCCTCCTCCTGGATTTCCTCCGTCAGCGATTGTGTACAAAGTTAATGATCTTTCTCAGGGTATGTGCATTAGTGCCTGCTAAACTCTGGTTATTCAGACCCGTTCTAAAAAATGTTCAGGATTTCTTTGAGGTCAAGACTCGAGGCAGGTATTTAATAATAACTACTTTGGGAGAATAATTATGATTCTGCTTGCATCAGATGATTTTTAAACAGTTAGCAATATTTACATAAAACATATATATTTACAGTACAGACCAAAAGTTTGGACACAGCTTCTCATTTAAAGAGTTTGAATTTGTATTATGGCATGAAAAAAGCAGCTAAGTAAAGAAAAACGAGTGGCCATCATTACTTTAAGAAATGAAGGTCAGTCAGTCAGAAAAATTGGGAAAACTTTGAAAGTGTCCCCAAGTGCAGTCACAAAAACCATCAAGCGCTACAAAGAAACTGGCTCACATGCGGACCGGCCCAGGAAAGGAAGACCGAGAGTCGCCTCTGCTGCGGAGGATAAGTTCATCCGAGTCACCAGCCTCAGAAATCGCAGGTTAACAGCAGCTCAGATCAGAGAGCAGGTCAATGCCACACAGAGTTCTAGCAGCAGACACGTCTCTAGAACAACTGTTAAGAGGAGACTGTGTGAATCAGGCCTTCATGGTAGAATATCTGCTAGGAAACCACTGCTAAGGACAGGCAACAAGCAGAAGAGACGCGTTTGGGCTAAAGAACACAATAAAGAACACAATAAAGAAAACTCTTTGAATGAGAAGGGGTGTCCAAACTTTTGGTCTGTATTGTATATATGACCTCGGGTAATGACCTACTGTTTCACTCGCACTAGACCAGCAATACAAAGTC
>JAAGKR010006096.1:2346-31322 GCA_011419295.1 Clarias macrocephalus
TGATAAGCTCCGTCTATTCATATACAGAAGTTGATAGAGTAGTTAGAGATTCAGAGTGAAGGACACGGCCCTACCTTATAGACAGTGATGGGAATGTCTATGATGATGTAGATGAGGTCACCCAGTGCCAGGCTTGCAATCAGAGCATTAGGTCCATTCCTCATGCACTTGTGCTGGTAGATAATCTTCAGAACTGTGGCATTGCCCACCATGCCCACCACGAACACAACACACGAGATGAAGGTATTGACGACCTTGAACGTGTCTGCAATGGAAGTGCGTTCTCTGCATTGGGGAAGGGATGTGTTACGATAGTTTCCTGAATTGCTCGGAGAGTCTGGACTTATTTCTGCTTGGCTGAAGGGTGGCATGGGATTGATGGTGGAGATAGGAAAGAGCGCGCTAGCGACCTCATCAGTGACGTTTGCTTGAGTCAGTCCGCTGGAGGCCATGATGACTGATAGCAAGAACATGCGTAGGGTCAGAGAAACCATGGCTGAATGTGTTACGTTGCTTGATTCACAGATAAAGTCCAATTATGTACATGCCAGGGCTGAGAAGAGAAAAAACAAAGAGAGGAAAGAAGATTGATATTAGTGCTTACGGTAATTTCATGACCCTGGTTTATGACTAAACTTCAAAATTGCAATTCATAAATGTATAGATATTGGTGCTGGTGCGTAAAGCTCAGAATACAGGCACAGATATCAAACAGAATTGCTTAAATATAGAAGAAAAGATCTGTGAAACCTCCTCACTACTTCAAAAGAGATTTGGCGAAGCAGCACAGATGGAGCGCGCCACTACGAGTTACTGTCACGCTACGGGACGGGATGTCGCCTCTCCCATCAGAGATGGCATGGCGCTAATGGCACAAAGCGCCTCATCAGACCTTTTGGGCTGTCTTTTTTATTTATTGATTGTCTTCTTGATGCGTTCCATGCATGAACTGTTTCCACAAATGTGGTTTCCTCGACTGCCATTTCTCCCTCTGGTTCTGATTTAAGATTCAGAACGGCGGTCTCGCAAACAAAGAGCCACTTTCACATGAAAGAGGCAAACTTTTTGGACCCCTTCACCAGCAGTTATACAACACTGGGGTTTTTGTGTGCATGAAAATGTTTGTGAACGTAGAAACGGCAAATCTTTTACAGTTGCAAGTCACGTCACTGACTGATAAAAACTCATAAACAAACAAATGGCAGTGCAAAGTGCAAAGTGAGTTTGAA
The DNA here is from genome assembly GCA_011419295.1 of Clarias macrocephalus. Taxonomy (NCBI): domain Eukaryota; kingdom Metazoa; phylum Chordata; class Actinopteri; order Siluriformes; family Clariidae; genus Clarias; species Clarias macrocephalus. The sequence continues at coordinate 3,576 of JAAGKR010006096.1, forward strand.
TCGTCTGGGATGCATTTGAGTAACTTTTTGTGGTGTTTGGAGAATTAATTTGTGATTTTTTTTTTGTGTCTTTGAGAGGAAGATTTTCAACATTTAAGAAACGTGTCATTTATAGAGTCCTAGTTCGTTTTCTTCTCTGTTGAGCTTTTACTGATATTCTGTATATATAAAAACAATAATAATAATTATACAAAAAGATTGGAGTGAGGTATAGACTAGTGACTAAGGTTGATTTAATTGCACATTAATTAAATAATGCATAAATAAATAAATAAATAAATAAATAAATAAATAAATAAATTAGTTGGTAAATGTTTTAAAAAGTTTTAAACATTTTTTAAACATTTTAAAAAGTTTAACTTTTTATTTATATAATTTAACAAATTCTGGTCATTTGCAGTTATGCCACATTTTTTTTTTTTGAAAATCAAAGTATTTCAAGAAATTTAATAACTACAGCAAGACCCACTACATTACTCTATGTATAATTACATAATTATTTTTTTGGTCTTCCTGTATTTTTTTTTTTATTGTTTTTTGTAAATCGACGAACTCGGCAGTTATGTCACATCTTAGTTTCTATACTTCTTATACTTTATATTTAACATAATTTTACTAAAGTCAAATCAACATTATTTGATAAAAAAAAGTGTGAAATTTTTTAAAGAAATATATTCACACAAAAAAACATTCTATTACTTTAGAAAGAAAGTTTCATGAAAGTTCAAGAAAGTTTAATGACGCACTCGTATACTGCATCACGTCCTCTACCTACTGTAATCATCGCTGCGACTCTGTTTCGTTTCAATGTTCCCAATTCTAGCAAGATCACTCGATGACATGTGCCAGTGCATAAAAAAAAACCTCCTACTCATGAACTACATAAAAACAACAACAACAACAACTAATAATAATAATAATAATAATAATAATAATAATAATAATAGTAATAATAATAATAGTGGTAGTAATTTTCACACACAGAAAGTTAATCAAGTCACATCTCCTTCCCAAGACTTTCACCTTTCATAGTCATGACAGTGGAGAAACACTTCAGAAGCGAGATGTGTTTCCTGTGCAAAGTCCCTGCCACCACCTGGTACACAAAGAACTATTTAGCCGACAGCCCTTCAAGTGGCATCATGGTTTAGCATCATCCTGGTGCTACAGGGATGCTGTGTGACAGCTCGTAAACTGCTCCGCTGATGAATAATGTATAGTCCTGGTTCTGCACCTACCGCTCCTTAAACGTCTGCCTCCCCTCGGATCCTGTCACTCAGTCAGTCAGCGAGTTATTCAGGAGAACTTGGAGCTGGAGCATCCCAGACATCTGTGTGCCGTCACATGAGTAATTAAGCAACTATCAAAGTGGAGGAGGATCCCGTTTGGGCCGCTGAGGCGCACCGAGTCTGCTGTGTGCGGTGCTGTGGAGACTGTCTCCAGCTTTTCCTGTGTGTGTGGGTGCATGTGTGTGTGTGTATGAGAGAGAGAGAGAGAGTAAAGAAAAAAGCACTTGGACTGGGTGGGATTGTGATTCTCCACCTCCCCCCGGCTGGCGGGCTGACTGGGAGGGGGCCCACAAAGGAAACAGCAGCAGTTTTCCGTAAAACACGGCCTGCTGCTGATGATCACTGGAGAGTTGCCGTGTATACACAGGCCATGTTGGTCTACTCCCCTTTCTCTGTCCTCTCCTTCCAAACTTTCTCTTGCGGGTTCATAAATAAATCACACACATTTCACCTGCGTTCACGTTAAGTGTGTAATAACAAGTCACATGTGTTTGGCCCTGAAAGTGTGAGTAATATGTAGTGACTTACACCTGAGAGAATTACTGTCTTTTGCTTTAAAAGTGAAAACTTTAAACAATTTTAAAAAAGTAACTTTATTATTATTATTATTATTATTATTATTATTATTATTATTATTATTATTATTATTATTATTGTTGTTGTTGTTGTTGTTTTTTTACTTATGAAAACTTTTCCAATGTACTTTCATTTATGTGCAAATAAATAAACAAATAAATAAATAAATAAAAGAATTCTGAAAATGATAGAATCATGTAAAAATACATCAAAAATGAAATAAAAGGTGAATATAAAAGAAAAAGTGAAGATGAAAGGCTCAGGTAAAAAAAAATATATATACATTTACAGTATATTATGTATATTTAAGAATGATTATATATATATAGCAGTATACACAGTATATATATATATATATATATATATATATATATATATATATATATATATATATATATATATATATATTCTCTACATATTTGATGAACTTTTTTACATGTAATTAATGTTTTTTTTTTAACAGACATATATAAGTGAAAAAAAATTACTGATCATATGTAAAAATAAGTAAGTAAATAAATAAATATAAAATTAAAACAAAAATCACTTAAAAAACAAATATATTAAAAAAATATATTAAAAAAACATACGCTGGTACTGAAATGCAAAACATTTTAATAAATAGTGTTTTTCTTTTTTATTGTTGTGTTTTTTGCTTTTGCTAAAAAAAAAAAAAGCATGTGAAAGAAAGCGTGTGAAAAGAGGATTACGCAATCAGATATGAAAAAAAACAAGAATTGAACATAAATGAATCAAACAAAAACAAACGAATGGATCAAAACACATGCAAGAGAACAACGTGTGTGTGAAAATGTTCTAGTGATAGCGTTGAGTGACTAAAAATACCTGCATAAATTTCAGAAATGAATCATGTTGACGTTTTGCAGCGTTTCTGTAACAGGGTACTGGGTGAGAAATGAGCACTAATCTATCTTCGGAGCTTAACTTTCCCTGCTCTGTGTGGTCAAGCTTCAGGAAAAAAAAAAAAAAAAAAAAAATCCTTCTCCCATCCAGTCAGTACGCAACAAACCAATTCTGGAAAAAACTTTATTTTCTTTACATTTTTTTAATCAGTCTGAACTAAAGTAATCAGTTAAGCAGTTCAGCATAAAGCAAACACATGATCACCTCACGGAATTCCTGAACGTTACACCAGGCTGTGCATTAATCCTCAACACCACCACCAACAACGACAACAAGAAAAACCGACCCATTATCAGCAAGCTAAGTGCAGGAAGAGAAAGCAGCTGTCCACGTAGCCTGCACACACACACACACACACACACACACACACACACACACACACACACACACACACACACACACACACACACACCGCTCAGGACGGCGATGGAGCTGAGTAGACAGCAGCAGCAGCAGCAGCAGCAGAAGCTTCAACCTAAACCCCATACATCATCATGCACTCAACATTAACAGCTTTATTTTTCCTCGTTGTGCTTTGTGATGCTGGGGTTGGAACGTCTTTATCTACACGCAGCTAGCGCCATTACCTGTTATTTTATTCATAAGGCCAAATTGCAGACATTACCGCTTTACATTCCATCTTTATTACCAGGAATGAGGCCTATTTTATTGTGCTAGGAGGTTGTATGCAAGAAAAAAAGCGCCAGGCTGCAAAGGAGACAGAACCCGAAGCTCAGTCTTGTGGCTCTTTTTTGTTGCAGTAAACATGAATATAAAGACAACATTTTATTTTCATTCCCTATCCTGGATGTATTGTTCAGGATTTTATTATTTTCTTCTCAAAAATGGTAATCGTTTGAGTACAAATTGCACACATTATTACACATCAGATGGCAAACAGTTCAAAGAAGTAAATTAAATTCAAATCAATTCAGTTTCATTTATATAGCACTTTTAACAGTGGTCATTGCCACAAAGCATGTTTACAGAATAATAAAAAAAAGGAAGTGAGTGAGGAATTATGTATAGATCATGATGATCAGATGAGCCCCTGATGAACAAGCCGAGGGTGACGTTGGAAAGAAAAAAAACTTCTTGAGATGGCAACAGGAAGAAACCTTGAGAGGAACCCATCCTCGTTTGGGTGAGATCAGAAGTCCATGTGGTCGAGGTGTCTCTGAGCTTACTGCAGTCGTTCGCATGAACATCGCTTCTCATGAACACCTGATCTTTTAAAATCAATGAAACTCGTTAACCAACTTGCAGAAGAGACGCATCTGTCTGTGGGAACAGTAACCGCAATCCATCACCCACACCACTTGCACATTACAGGAACTCAGCTGTGAGTTATTACCACATCCCCTGTACTGTCCAGACCATTGAAGGAGTTCCTGGGAGGCCAGTGTTTAAGAAATGAAGCAGGCAGTCCGGTCATGACTCTGGCGTACTGTACTGAGAAAACCTTCTGACTTTCACATCTTTCTGAGATTATGATTTTCCTTATATATAATTTTAAAAACAACACATTATTTTGACCTGAAACCTGCTGTTTTTTGTTTTCTTGATCAGAATTTTAAATGAAAAATACTTCCATATAAACATTTTATTACCCCTAAATGTAGTGAAAGTTAAAATTGCAACCATACAGTGATCATCTCAAATGAATAGCTATTAATCAAGCTCACTTGCATTTGTAAAAAAAAAAAAAAAAAAAAACTCTATACAATGGAAAATATGTAATAACTTCAATCATAAGCAATATGCATTTTTTATTTTATTTTCTACAGCGTCTAAGTCTAAGGTTTAAATCTTGCCTTGGGTCTGCATGTGTGGACTGTTATCTCTGGGTACTTCGACTTCCTCCCAGACAAACGGTGTAGACTGATTAGTGTTTCCAAATTGGCTGTAGCGTTTGTTTGCGAGTGTGAGTGCCATTAGGTTTTAAGGATGTTGGGGCCCTCATTAAGGGAACCTCCCCTAGATCTTTTGCAGCCAACCATTGGTTGCAGTGTATGGGAATGAAATGGGGTAAACATCAATCACAGCAATTGGTGATCAAGAGCCTCGTCAGTGTCTCTTGACTTGAGTGATCACTGTTTGCTTTTGCTCTTGCAAACATTCGCTGCTTCATCCTGGCTAAAATCCCCACAGTTTTATTTGCATTCCAACATTACAAGTTTCTTCACTGGAAACAACTGCTAATTAGCCTCTTCAGACTTTACATCATCATATAAGAGCATGACATTTTCTCCTAACTACTGTTCATTGTCTATACACTGTATTCTAGATTTCCATATGATGAATGCTGGCAATGACTTTTTGGCCAAACTCAGGTTTAGCTAGTTACTTGAAGCTTTTGACTTTAAATACACTAGGAAAGCATGCTTAGTTAGCACAGTAGCAATTGACATAGTGGCATATGTTAAGTTTCATCCTGATGATGGAATTTAATTGCACACTCATAAGTGCGTTTTCAAAAAAAGTACAGTTTTAAAAAAATGATTTTTTTCAAGGTTGTTTTTTTTTATGATACAAGGTCATTATCCATTAAAAGTTTTAATTAGCATATCATGTCTTACCGTGGGGCGATTGTGATGAAACAAAGCCTATATGTTACCTCAAGCTCGGCCAAATACACCTGTGAAAACCCCATTAAAATCCGTTCAGTAGTTCTTACATTAAGCGTGCACAAACAAACAGATAGACAAAAACCATCTTGATGTGTTCTATTACTTATCTTACAGTACATCCCACCGAAATAATATTTTCGCAAATATCTTCGACATACAGACACGCCAGCTTTACACTTGTATTATATGTATAGAAGATTGTGATCTCTGCAAAAAAAACGAAGCAAAGTTGAACTAAATAAATGTTATTTTATTTTGAAGAAAATATTTATATATCTTTTTTAAAAACAAAAGAACTTGCTTGGTTTACATTAATAGGCATCATCTAAAAACCAAGTTCTGATTGACTGATTTTTACATTGTCTTTGTATGATCTTACAAATAGCAAACAGACAGCAGTGTTTTTCCTAAAATCCAGTTTTCCTTAAAAATAAATAAATAATAAAAAAAAAAAAATCATGCATATTTCTCCTGACATCACCGATGCTAAAAGATGACCTGGATAACGATAACAACAAGCAGACACACCAAATCTCTTGATCGAATCTCAAATTTAATTTCTCAGCCCATCTCATTACAAAGCACTTTAGCAGCTAAGCTTCTTTCTTAATTTCCATATTGTGACTTAGAGTAATTGGGTAATGATAATATTTACCACCAATTAATTTTAAAACGATTGTGTTTTTCATAAATGTAATCATGAATATGTAATGTCTCTTGAATAAGTCATGGTCAATGGTGGCATATATTTTATTCATTAGGATGTGACTTGATGACTTTTTTTTTTTCTTCTTCTTCTTCTTGCAAAGTCCTTCAACTCTGCCAGCAGTTCCATTGGCGCCATAACTTTTTGGAGGCGCTGGCGGTTGAATTTTTGAATCTTTGTTAATCAAGCCATTAATATATATGAAATGCTGAAACCTTTACCTGGTCCCAGTGGTTTTAGGCTTTCATGTTGTTGTGCTGTTGTTGTTTTGGGCTCTTCATCCCATATTAATGCCATTCCGTGTGAACTCGGAGATGGCAGCCTGCCTGGTAACTCATATGTTTGTTCTCTGATGGCATCTGTCGAAATGTGCTCCCTGAATATCGGTACATACCCTGTGGGAAAAACGCAGGAGCTCAAACTTCTGACTGAGAGGGGCGTAAGCGGTTTCCTAACTGGGGCACTTGCTCAGAAAATGGGGGGATTTGCGGGAGGAGGCAGGGAGGGAGACAGGGGGAGAAACTAACGGCCATTTTGATTGCGTGAGATTTGCATACGGGTTCAGTCTGAGAATCAGCGATTACATTTCAGACTAACTGACCTAAGTCCTAAACTTATTTAGATATTAAAAATTTACACTGGGAAAGTTCAACTCATTCAGAGGTGACATACGCTTATAGGCTCTTTATATTTTTTTAAAATCAAGCTTGGACAGTTAGTTATTCCTGAGTCATGAGATACATAATTGTGGGAATGAAACATTTTATCAAGTTATTAGCTATTTTGATTGGCAGAATTAATAAAACCCTGCCAAAGTCTGTCTGTCTGTCTGTCTGTCTGTCTGTCTTTCTTTCTTTCTTTCTTTCTTTCTTTCTTTCTTTCTTTCTTTCTTTCTTTCTTTCTTTCTTTCTTTCTTTCTTTCTTTCTTTCTTTCTTTCTTTCTTTCTTTCTTTCTTTCTTTCTTTCTTTCTTTCTTTCTTTCTTTCTTTCTTTCTTTCTTTCTTTCTTTCGCCCTCATACCTTACCGGTGCTACCTAAATGATTGCACGAAGTGCCAAATCTTTATTTTTATTTTTTATTGAAACAATGCAAATAAAATACAAAACACATTAACAGGACCCTTAAATAAACACGCCGCCAGGTGAGGCGCGTTCACGCTGATTGTGGCGTTGCCTGGCAACCGCGTGTCAGAAATATCACAGATAAAAAAAAAAGTCTTCCTCAACAAAATATAGAACTGTTTCTGCATCATTTGTGTTTAATCATGTTTGTGTGAAAATGTGCAAATCTTGGTTTCTACTGTGTGTGAGCTTCACAGTTGACTGCAAAAATTCTAACAATCTCTAGAAGTATCCTGCAAAACAAGATAACAATCCAGACATGAAGCAAAGTTATCAGAAAAGCAAGTTTTTATTTATTTATTTTTATTTTTTTATTGGAAGGAGTCAAAAGAAAGAATGACAAGCATGAACTCCAGAACAGAACTGCAAACGATGGACTGTGGCATAAAAATCAGTCTGGCAGAGATAAGAGGTAGACATCAGAGAAATATTTCACATGGAAAAATCGAAAAGGTGTCCAAGCAACAAGGGTGGAGACCGTCATGATGGAAAAGTGTGTAGTCCAAAGTTTTTAAAAAGTTTTTTTTTTTTGTTAGTACCAATAAGCAGACTTTTGCAAACCAGCCTCTTTCCTGGTTAAATAAATAAATGAAAATTAAAACTTGATTCTAGACAATTGTATATACTACAGTATTTATTAATTTTTTTTTATTGTTACGTTTTGATCCACCTCTCATTTCTTCATTTTAAATCAAATAAAAAAAATAAAATTAAATTAAAGAAATGTGAACAAATGTTTTACTGCGACAGGCTGCACAGTGCCTCAAGAAGATCATTTTACAACTGGTTGTTTATGTAACAACCTCAGCAGCGACCTCATTTCCCCTTTTGTCTGTTCCAACCACTCAGCATTCAGCATCAGCAGTGGATTAATCACCAGCCTGATCATCTGCGCCCCTGTCTCACTGGATCATGCCTTAAGTTAGTGTTACGTGGAGCCGCACCACGAGGTGTTTAATGTTTAAGAGCCCTGACGCAGGGCTTTAGAGGGGGGCAACGAAAATGGAGTTTGAGAGAGTGCTTATGATATGCACGGGAAGAGCTTTCCGTTTGGAGATAGCGTGGGATTATTAATTAAGGAACTAAAAGGAAACCAAAAGAAAACTGAAAACCCAAAATAAACAGAGCTCCGCCGTCTACGCGAGAATGGAAACTAAAAATAAAAACTTAAGATCCTCTCGGGGCGTTCGCCCTTACCGAGGATTTATTTAAGAGAGAGAGAGGTTTGGGTTGTTTTTGTACTTTTATACTTAACCTGAGAGCGCGCCTAAAGGAAGCAGAGGCAGGGACTTTCTTTCTTTCTTTCTTTCTTTCTTTCTTTCTTTGGAGACAAAAAAAATCCTTCAGAAAGCCTAGAGAACTATTCCTCAATACAAAGATAAAGAAAGTCTATATACTGTCTAGGTAATACTGTAGGTTTAATCATGTTACAGTATTTGGTTTATAATAAGAAATAATATAAAATGTCGACGAGATACAAGACTTAGATTGGACTTTTACGATGTCAGTGAAAGCAGAGCCACTTTTTTTTTTGAAACCCTGCAGACATCGTAAAAAGATTAAATTTAATAGACGCAACATATCCAAAAATTGTCTCTTGCTAGTCTCTTGCACTCTCCCTTGCCCCCATTAAGAATTACACTTCATTTTTCACTGTATTTATTTTGTTTGGGAAAATGAATATAATGTTCAACCAAAAATAGCTGAAAGTGCCAGTGAACACATTTGAAGTGGATTCCTGGCTTCAGGCCACCAAACCAGCTGGGTAGTGTTAAGAGACTTCACTGCTCATATTCCTCCCTGATGTCAGGATTCGTCAGGTTTCACTCCTGGAGCCGTGATATAAGAATACTCTGTGACGTATGTATGTTACTTTAGCGGGTGCTATCATCTGTGCTGCGAGAATCAGCAGGTCAGAGATCATGAGAAGCGTCGCTCGCGAGTGCTGTTGATCTCTTCAACAGTGCAGGGGAGAGCTTAGGTTCAAGACACCAGACGGACGTCCTTATCTACTTTCTGACTTAGGATGAAGATGTTTTATGTTTTTGGCAGTTAGAGATTGTAGTCAAACTTATTTTATGGCACTATTTAAAAAATTCATGATTTCTATTTAATAGGGATGCAATTGTTGATATTTTGCTAAGAAGTGTCAGCAATATATTTGCTAGTTTGGAATAGTCAGAATTTTTTTTTTTCCATCATGAGAAAATCTTCACTTTGTGGTTCGTCATTAACATGATACAAACTTACTCACGCACTTATCGTCTATACCGCTTTATCCTGTATACAGGGACGCAGGGGTCTGGATTCTCTCTCTCTCTCTCTCTCTCTAGATATATATAGAGAGAGTCTGGGTCTGGGTTCGATTCCCTGCCTGTTCTTAATGTACTTGGTGGGTTTTTCTCCAGGTACTCTGGATTCCTCCCACATTCCAAAAACATGCAGATGAATACAGGAGAAAGCTGTTTAGATGATGAGTGAGTAATGATACCTTGTTGGTTGATTGTTCATTCCTTATTTCGTAACTGATTAAATTAAATAAATTGGTTGATTGAATCATTCCTTAATTAGTAATGAAACAGCAATGAAAGCCATGTGATATAGATACAGTATATACTGTATGACTTGAGTTATGCATATGTTCAGATTCCTGGTTCAATAAGCTTCATTTGGATACTGGGTTTATTACTGTATCATATCCGGCCAGTGTGAGAAAAAAAGGATCCATATATATAAATGCATATCAATAAATTTAGTATTAAAATATTCACACAAGTTCCTCTTTTCCTGAAGTGTTTATATATGTTTGTGGCTGTGTATATTACTGTCAGCTAGTACGAGAGAATCCTCAGCCTCATTATGATTTTCCTGATACCTGATGCCCTGAAAATGTAATAACTTAATCAGCAGTATGGTTGTATTTGGCTTAAATCAAATATTTTCATTAATTTCACATCCTGTACAAGATTATTGGCATAAGTGCAAAACTAACTTGTGCAACTTAATACCTGACTTGATATGGCGGATCAGAAATAGTCAAATTTCCTCATTATTGCTAAAATATGTTACAAAATATGTGTCCTTTGGTCGAACTAATAATTGAAAGTTTTCATGGTATTGTATCGATATGACAATCTGATATATGTTTGTTCTGTTAATTTTATCAGAGGCTGGTGAAAGAACAATGTTCCACACCATAACTGTTACCTTTGAACTAATGAAACAACAACAACAACAACAACAACAACAACAAAAAAAAAAAAACAGTATGATGTGGCTTTTCTTTAAGAAATTAAAAGTTGTAATTGTTCGAGAACTTCTATTGTAGAATAGGTAAAAAAGATGAGACACCAATCAACACAGTCACTACAAGTCATCATTTATTACCTTCATATAACAACAAAGTCAACTTTACACAACTTTACACTACGTTACTCACACTAACATACTCTGTGTTCGAACATGTTCTCTTTTACATTTAGTGATTTCTTTTTTGTCCTGAAATGGCAGAAACAAGCTCCCGCAAGTGTAATACCTGCCCTTCAGTCGTAATAATTTACACACAATTGACTTTCAAAGCTGCAGTAAATCACACTGCTGGTGCTAAATCAATCTATCAGTCCTGTTTTTTCACTTTTTTTTTTACGCAGGACTGCCTCAAACTGCACGTCTATAACGGCAAAACAGTCCAGACGTGCCACTTCATTCGATTGAATGATGTGTAGTCGTTTGTTAGTAAATCAAATTTGGCATATTTTGCAGGTGTTTTCAAGTTTTGACACACACACACACACACACACACACACACACACACACACACACACACACACACACACACACACACAAGCCTGCAGTAAATCAGAGCCTCCTGGTTACATGTTTTAAAAGTCCTCTCAGCCTCTTAAAGATAGTCGGGGTGTAATTAGACCCGACATACATTCCTGTGGCACTCCATCCTCTTGTCAGACGTGTTCAGCGCCGGGGCCGATAAGACCCAAGCGCATGTCCATATCTGGAGCGTGGGATCTGCGTCATTCCTAAAATAAACATCGAGGAGACACCTCGGGCTACACATCCTCCAGGAAATAATTTTTATAATCATGACTAACTTTGACATCAAGCAGACACGTTGCACTGACTGATTTTTGGGTGTTTGTTCACTACAGAACATTTACGGCAAACTGAGTCTCTTGGCCGAAAGGCTAATAAAGTTCCTTGGAGAATAAGACGTCTGGCATGCCTGCAGAAATCTGGACTGTTTGGACATCAGCTTTCATAGACGATACTCTGTGTACGAGTGGGCGTAATTAAAGGTTATCTGATGTAACAGGGAATATATATATATATATATATATAATTTTTTTTTTTTGATTTTCCCCCTATTTTTCTCCCTAATTTAGTCGTGTCCAATTCCTCCCCGTCACTAGGGGGCTCCCACATTAAGGCTACTACTACCACTCAGCCGGGAGGGCCGAAGACTATCACGTGTTTCCTCTGAACCACGTGATGCCAGCCGACCGCGTCTTTTTGAACTGCTCGCTCACGCACCATTGGGGGCGGAGTTACACACTCGGAGGACAGTGCTATCCGGGCCTTCCCCTAAATCCCTCCCCTCTGAGAGAGCTCGGCCAATCAGCTCTCTCTAGACCTCCGGCTGCGAGAGGTTACAGCATCACCCCGGATTCGAACTGGCGATCTCCGGATTATAGGGCGAGCGCTTTACCAATGCGCCACTCGGAGGCCCGTAACAGGGAAAATATTTGACAGGTTTGTAGTCACACACGCCGATTTACAGTCGTGCCGTGATGGAAGATTAAATTAGAAGATTAAAATCTATCCTTGGAACAAACTATTGTGTGCCACGAACTTTTTTCAAGTCCATATTACCCCACTGGCTTTCATGCTGTGTTTAATCTGAATTAAAAATCAATCCAAAGAACACTAAACTTGAGGTTTTGTACTTATATTTGACAATGCATCTCATTCCATTAACATGCTGTTAATCCTAGAAAATACCCCCCCCCCCCCCCCAAAAAAAAATCAGCTGTGATGCAGTTTGGATGCTGTGCAAACACTACAGTATAAGAGTAATTTGGGAGCTAGGACGCAGCTCTAAAAGACATGAGATACACACACTGTGTGTGGGAAGCTGTTGTGTCCATAATAATCCCCATTGGAATTCTTTATAAAATATAACCTTAAGGGATGATGACTGTGGTCAAACGTTGTGCGAATGGATGTTAATGGATGTAAAATCTTACAATATTTTTGTTTCAAGTTTGTATTTGCTGTGTTTGGATCATTTATGAAGTTATTTCAACCTCATTTTATCAAAGTCATTTTATCAACATTGTCTTGATGGTGGAACCACCAACCACGGGAAGAACATGCAAACTCCATGCACCCAGACCCCGAGGCAGAAATCGAACCCTGACCCCAGAGGTGCAAGGCAGCAATGATAACCACTAAGTCACTGTGCCATAAAATGTGCCATACTGTATAATAACAAAAATTTAGAATAATAAAATTAAATACATTTTACAGTTTGTTAAAATAATAAAATCTGATGTAAATAGTAATGTGTTGTGTGGCACTTGAAAAGATAGCAAGCTACTGTATATCAGACATTATAAATCTAAATACTACAGTTGTTTTCTAATTAATGTTGGCACACCACTTGGAATTCTAATGAAGAGTGACATAATTCAGCACAACAGCACGACCCCCAGTGTGATGTCGCTTTTATACAACAGTTCCACAAACACCATTTATTATCAACAGATTATGGTTTGTTTGTTTATTTGACCAGTTGTTTTGCTCTGCCAACACGTACCCTTCCATGCCTGGCGCAACTAGCCGACAGTTAGTGTAATTAATTATGTGATGGACGATCCTGAGAAACTTACGCGATTTACTTTCATTTCTACTTATTCCACTTTAGAATGTCAGCTAACGTTTCAGGATTGAATCCCAATTAGTGGTAAATGGAACGTTAGTGAATCATTTAGGGTGTCTAGTCCCTTGTTCCACACACCACAAGTAGTGCACTTGTTCAGGGGTTAGAGAGGGATTTGGAATTCAGCCTTGTGTTAGAAGCTAGGTACAACACAGTTCAAAGGCAATTCAGAATGAGATCATCATCATCACCATCATCATCATCATCATCATCAAAGGAGTCATGTTGTATAAGATAACATAACATTTATCAGAGGTTTTGTTCTTGCTGAAAGTGCTTCCATGACTGATTTGAATGGTTGTTACCTTCACCCATGCTAAGACCTACAATTAGCATGCAATTAACAATTGCTAGAACACCCGTGATGTGGACCGATGCATGTAGTTAAATATCCCAGTGCTGTTATACCGTCTGTCATCACCACTTGTGGAACGCCTCTCATCCAATCAGATTACTCTGTCAAAGCCAACTGTTGTTTACTATCTAGTTTTATTTACGTACAACAATTTAAGGGAAAACCGGGAGAGGGTGAGTTAGAAGTGAGCAGTGTAAATCGGACTGGATTGGGAATAGGAGTGATGCCCTGTTACAGAATGTGTCCGAAACATGTGGAGATCAAATCTATAACTTGTACCACTGTATAAACACGACTGTCACTGATTAGCTGCACAATCTTACAGTGGTTAGTTCTGCAGTTCTGAGAAAATCCATAATATTCCACTTTAAAGTATTTATTAACAGCAAATAATCTAAAACAGATGGCAACAAAACCAAAGATCTATTCCATATCGATCTGTTTTTATCTTTGAAAAACAGGAAGGTCTTAGCCCTGCTAAAACATTAATATCAGCCTACCGGCCTCATCAGTTTGGTCAAACATTCTTAGCATGAGATTTATTGATATTCTCCTGAAATGTTTCTCGTCACAGCATAATTTTCTCTTAAACTATTTCCATGACCTTTCATAGCTTGATGAAACTTTATGCCAATAAGACAAACATGTTTCATCATTATGAGCTCCTGCACAGTATTCGTTGAAGAGCACCTTCTATGGAGCGTATGCTCATGAATTATTACCACTCAGTTGATAATTCTTTGTAATTTTAAGTAACATTTAGGCACTTAATATTGGCTTTAATATTGTGCTTTTATAATTTCTTCATTAGTTATAAAACAACGGTATACAACAGTTAATTCTGACCCAGTAATCTGATTGGCTGAGAGGTATTCCAGCAGTAGTAATAAGAAATAGTAACAGCACTGGGACGTACCATATGTACAAACGTACCATATTATATGTATCACTCAACATTACAGGTCTTGTAACAATGGTTAAGTACTGAAGAGAGAGCCGCTGCCTGACAAAACCCACATACGTAACCAGTCACGGAGGCACTTTCAGCTGTAAACTTTTTGTCTTGTGTCCGAACTCCTTCTCGTCAATAACTGATACAATTACAAATTGCCTCTGAACTGCCCGTGTTATTTGCTCGCTGCTAATGTGAGCTACACAGCTAGTAACTAGCTCCAAACTCAAGGCTGAATCCCAAATCCTTCTCTAACCCCTGATCAAGGGCACTTCTTAATATTTGGAACAAGTGATTGCACACCCTACATAGCACACTAGCTTTCCATTTGACGGTATTTGGGGGTGCAGAATAAGTGGAAATATAAAGTAAATCTCTCAAGTAAGTTTCTCAGGACTGTCCACCATGTCCATGATTTTATACTCCACATCTTTCAAATACATAGTACAGGTAAGAATTTTAAACTACCTTCACCCCTGTTAATTACACTGACTATCAGTCACAGTTAGTTCATTCTACCAGTCGTGGCGGATCAAAATGACTGGTTAAATAAACAAACGAATCAGAATCTGCTGATAATAAATGGTGTTTGTGTAACTGTTGAGCTGTATAAAAAAACAACAACATCACACTCGGGTCTGCACCTCCAGGGTCCGGGTTTGATTCCCAACTTGGGGTCTGAGTGCATGGAGTTTGCATGTTTTCCCTGTGCTTGGTGGGTTTCCTTCCGGGTACTCCGGTTTTCTCCGACAGTCCAAAAACATGCAGATTAGGCTAACTGGTGTTCCCATATTGCCTGTAGTGTGTGAATGTGCATGTGCATGTTGACCGGAGGTCCGACCATGGTTGTAAAACGTGAATAAATACAATGGCAATCACCGTTGGCCTCTTAAGATGGATCTTATTATATATGGTTAGAACATGGATATTTTATTTGCTTATAATGTTAATAATGAATGTCAATAATAATAATAATAATAATAATAATAATAATAAGGGATTTCCTCATTTAAACGACACCCATTGAAAGTGCACATGTGCCTCCTCATGCACTTAGGCTACAAATTAGCTGAAGTTCTGTATATTAGCTACAGTAGCTATATTAGTTATCTTGGATCGAGTAGGTTGCAATAAAAAAAGTCCAATCTTTTTATTACTTCTTTACAGCTGTACTCTTTTTGTCACGTGTCAACACTGGATCTTCCAGGACAACTAACGAACTGGGTAAGTGCTGTTATTTTTGCTCACTAGGCATTATGTGCAGACATTTCTTCCTGCCTTCATGCCAGTAATGAACTCTTTGTGCGGGGGTTGTGTTATTAGATTACTTGGACTGTAGGATGACGCTGTAGTTCCTGCTCTTGATATACTGTATTCACAAACCACAGTTTGAACACATGATGAAGGAAGCTGTGCTGTTGAACCACAGTCAGCGTAGCAGAAAGAGAGAGATATAGCGAAAGGGCAATGTCCTAATGCTATGACATTTCGAAGCTACAAGGGGTCACGGAAACGTTACAGATGAACGAGATGAGTTCAATCACCTCGAGTAGTGACGCCAAAACAACTGCCTTTTCTTTAGCCCCTGTATGACTGGTCACATCTTATTGATGCGTGGGTGAGTTATCAACACTGCTGCTGAACACTAGCACAAGACAAAGCTTTGAGCACAGCTTCAATTGCGCCCATCTGGTACATAAAGATACTAGTAAACAAAAGAAAAGAGAAAAGAGGAAGGCCAGGAGATTAGCTTCAGATAAGGCCATAATGCGCTCCTTTTTTGCATTCATTTCCCGTTTTCCATTGGAGGATCTGGTAGCAGGTAACTCAACCAGTTCCAGATGTCATTGTGCGAGGATGCCACACAACAACAGCTCGATATAGGATTTTCTTTTTCCACCACAGTCAGTCGTTGAAGGAGAATTTCGCAATCGAGCCATCAGCAGGTGTCTAGACGTAAATTCCGCCACCACTTTCTGTTAACCTGGTCTGGCAGTGTTAAATGAGCGTAATCAGTCACAAGCCCTGGCTGTTTGACTGATCGGCTGGAAGGCCTCTCGTGTTCCTTTCCTATTCTGTTTTCCTTCCTCGGGTCTCCACTCATGCATCTTATCCAGCTGTTTCCAATTTTCCCACGAAAATGCCACTGCCTGCCGAGCGGAGCTCTTTTCACCCAGGAACATTTCATTCTCTCTGTGTTCACTCTCGAGTCCTGATTCCAAACAGCGAGGAATTATACTTTGATGTGTACCACATGGCCCATTAACATGGAATCATTAAAGGTCTCTTATAAAATCTGCTCCGATGACGTTATCAGCCTTCGGCACTTTGTGTCAAAGAACCAGAATTTTGTAACGTCCAGCTCCCGATGCTGAATCTACTGTATGCTTTGCCGACGGGACAGCGATCTGAACGCTCCCATATTTTGTTACTGTTTTATGACTACAGAGCTCGGATGCCTGTTGTTTCAAGGAAATTCCAAGACTCTCAAGAAAACACAATATTTCAATTAGGTTACTGAACTCTTTCCTGACATCACTGTGGCTTTAGATAGTCATGACAATATTGTCCGAGATGTTCATTGCCAGTCCAAACATCTTACAGGCAGAACATGATTAGTGAAAGTGAAAAAAAAGTATTTCAGGACATGTCAATGACCTTATTTATTTATTTATTTATTTATTTATTTATTTATTTACTAACATTAAACATGAAAGTGGAGCTACTTGACTGATGTGCACGAAAACCATTATCTAGAGTTGGATTCCATCAACACACAAACCAGTCAAGTGTTTTCCCTGCCCTCGGTCGAGCAATCAGACTGGTTAGAGATGGGTCAGGATGGACATGAGCAGTTTTTCAGACACGTACAGTACAGTATATAATAGCAGCGGTTCATAATCAGTTAAATTCAGAGTGTGCACTGATGAATAATTCACTCAGTTGTCCACATTGGTATTCAGACATATACCATCCAGACACATCGACTACAGATTTATGCACTGCTTGCACGGTTGCAGAAGATTTGTGCACTTGAGACAAAAACAGAGATGTGAGATTCTGACCCTGAAAACGTAACTGCATTGAACTGACCTTGATCATAAACCCTACAGTCTGACATTTTTTTTTTTAAAGAAACTGCACTATGTCATACTGGAATGTATATTGTAGTTGTAAATATATGATTAAAAGCATCTTTATGACACCGTTGCACTGAAGAAGACACATCATAATCGGAGACATTGCTCATTTCAAAGACTGAAATATCTCATTCCTTGAAATGAGACTTTTTAAATTTAGAGCACACTATGAAGAAGATGCAGAGTAATGCAACATGATAAAAAGTGCTGGATCACATAATATTTTACGCATACTTTAAACTAAATTTAAACTGTTTATTTTAAAACCAGCCAACATTTCAACTTAGGAAAACGGGAGAGAAAACAATAAAAACAGGAGTGATTGTTGCCGAAGGTGTCATGGGGAAAAAAAGTTGAGGAAACCATACAAGCAGGGTTAAATCATGACGACGTTGTTGTTGATCTTTCACAGTTGCTCCCATTATTATGTGGGTTCGCCACAGCAGACCATCCGGTCCACACACAAACTTGGCACAAATTTTTACACCGGATGCCCTTACTGGTGCTGGGAATCGAACCCAGACCTTCCGCATGCCAGGCGAGAAAACTACCACTGACCCACCAGCGCCCAGCTGAATCATGACACTAAGCTGAATAATACCGTTTACTCTATACACTGTATACTCGTGGACAAAAGATACATAATGCTTACATAATTTACTTCTGTCAATTAAATGAGAAACATATATATATATATATATATATATATATATATATTTTTTTTTTTTTTTTTTTTTTTTTACAAAAGTCTATCAGCACCAAACATTCTGAATTTATTTAATTAATTAATGATGACATAGAGTCAGAAATCGGCCACAACATGGCCTCCTTGTAGAGCATGTCCTGCAAATCTCGCTGCAGCCGAACTTTGTTTTCATTTTATAGTCCGAAATGTAACCGTGCAATGCCGGCAGCAGTAGTGGCAGGATTTTTTTTTATCTGTCTTTTCTTGGCGGTCTCACTCTTGGCATTTCAGACTTACGGCAATCAGCACTGGAACCAGTTGCTCTGAATCTCTTCCATAGCTTGGATATGGTATTCCTGGCAACCCCAAACCGTCTGGCAACACGTCTGCTCATGTTGCACCAAGTTAAAACATTCTCTCTGCTAGCATTGGCTAAACAGGGCACGATAGTGTAAAGACAAAATCAGAATGTTTGTCTTACTTTTAATACCAAGACCTGTCGGCTGGACACAATCACACGGCAAATTTCATGCATGTGCCGCGTGGTGCCCCTTAAAAAGCTTTAGATGAGTTCGGTTTGGATGAGTTCTGAGCATGGTGGTAATTTCACCTTACCTGTGTTCTTAATGAAACAAGGCATGCAAAATTATGAATTCGATTTCCGAAACAGTGCAACTTTTGGCACAATCATTTATAGTGCTTCCTTTTTTCATGAGCATGATAATCATATTCCTTAAACAAGGCTTTGGATTTGTCCTCCTGTGTCCTCCTTAAAGTGATTTAATTATTAGTCTATGGAAATGCAATCAGGTCTCAGGAAGAAGCATTAGCTTTGACCTCTGACCACTGAGTCAGAATTCAACACCCTTAAATCCCCCGGGCCTTCAGGAGGTGAGCGGCAGGAGAGCTATGACACGAGAACGTCTCAAAGCCTGCTAAAGGGTATTATAAAGGCTGTAGTGAAGCGTATGGGACGAGTTGGCGAAGGCAGGTGTTTGTAACTGGCTGCTAGTCAGCGACAAATTGATTCACTGGGAATAATAAATGGCGTCTCTGGCAATGCACACAGAGTTTTATTAAATCAGACAAGCTGTTAAATGTCCAAAATACAAGACTTAATAGTGAAGGTTAATCTTATCCAAGTCCACTGAAGCATATGCTATCCAAGAGTACTTTATTATATTTATGGATCAAGGCTGGATTTAGAGTGCGCGACTATAGCCATAAAACAAACAACAAAAAAATTGGCTAAAACAATAACAGCATAATAATAACGTGCACAATCTTCAGCATATTTGTATCATGATGAACCAGTTTGGGCAATTTGGAAATGATGCTTAAATAGTTTTCTTTTTAAGGCTCTGTTTCTGTTCATAAATTGTAAATCACGATTCACAGGGAGCAGCAGCACAGTACTAAAAACGCACTTTGTGCTTTTTTGTTCACGGAATTAGTAACGTTTATGTACTTAAAATATTACTTTTAGTGATAATTAAGCGATATAACAAGAGAGAGTGCTGTTGCATGGAATATTGGAACGGCTATGATGAGTTTGCAGGCACGACGGTGCAGCCTGAGTACTGTAGACATCACAGCCGTGCTGATATTCAGTACAACAGCACGACCTCGAGTGCGATATTGGGTTTAGAACACAGTTCCAAACAAACCATTTATTATCAATAGATTATGCTTTGTTTGTTTATTTAACCAGTTATTTTGCTGCACATGGCGCAACCAACTAACCACAACTGGCAGAGCTGGCGACCGACAGTCAGTTAGTGTAATTAACAGGGGTAAAAGTAGTTTTAAATTCTTACTGGTACCCTATAGCCAAAAGATGAAGAGAATAAACCATTGAGGTGGTGGACAGTCCTGTAAACCTGTAAGCTTCTCTTTATATTTCCACTTATTCTACTTTAGAATATCAGCTCTGGTAACTTCCCGCTTCCAGGGTTAGATCCCAAATGGCATTAAATGGAAAGCTAGTGCACTATGTAGGGTGTGCAATTCCAGACCAAACAGTGCCCTTGTTCAGAAGGGTTAGAGAGTGATTTGCGGTTCAGGCTTGTGTTAGAAGCCTTAAAAAATTAAACAACCCTAACTGCTCCAGGGGCGATGTACCATGACTGACCCTGCGCTCTGACCCCAGTTACACTGGGATATGCGAAGAAGGAATTTCACTGTGCTGTAATGTATATGTGACAAAATAAAGGCTTTACTTTACTTAGAACGTTACCGACTTGCTTTCACACACACTATAACTGACAGTTAGTGTAATTAAAGGTTATTAGAAGACCTGGAATGCAGAGTGATACTTGCAGTTGATGGAATTCCATCATCCGTATCCAACATTATGTCGAGTACGGATGGTGGAGTTCCATCACATGCAAAGTAACATTATTATATAAGTTAATGCTAGCCACCTTATCATTTTACCTATTCTAGCTAGCTTGTGGTATCTGAGGAAAGCAGACGAGGTCTAACCAATAGCCCATAGATTAACCAGGGTTTAGGTGGAGTCCGATCCTGCCAAGATGGTGATGACCAGAGCTGCCGCAGTTGCGCTTTAAAACTGCTCATCAAAATTCCTATGGATGACATTGTGGAAGATTTGTCCATTTTGTTTTTATTCAGTTTGTGGTAACTAGTCAGCATAATTCCACTGAAATCACCTATACCACCTGTACGGAAAAAACAATAAATATTGTCGACAGAGTGCCCACGTCACAACGTATCATTGCAAGAGCATCAAGGTCTACCATAAATCCCTGTTTCTATACTATACAGTGCAATCACAAGTTCCCGGAAGGTTAGGCCCAAAACAACGCTCTGAACAACACTGTTTATTTTGCCCTTCATAATGACTCTGCTGTACATTTATCTTGTTTTCCATCTCGGACGTGGCAGAAGAAAAGTCAAACAGAGGCTTGCTCTTATCAAGTTGGCTTTGAGATCAAAAGGATGCATCTGTAGCAGTAAGGAGAGTTCAGCAGTGATGTTTATCACAGCCTGGGAGAAACTGAGCACAGTTGTCTTTTCTTCCATACACAGTACTATCGCTTGGCTGGCGGGGATTTCCTCACATGCTAGATTTATAGAACGAAGCGTAAAAAGTACTATGCAAGACTAGGCAAGGCTTGAGCACAGATTTTCCTGACTGATTGCATAACATTTTATTACAGCTGCTACTAAATTGGAGACATATCTGGAGAGCCATCATCTACCTAGGAACCTCTGTAATCCAACTAGGCGCCGTGGGGGCCATTGTATTTCTTTCCATTGTAACAACTGTGGTAGGACCTCCAGTCAACATTCACACACTAGGGGGAATTTGGGAACGCCAATTAGCCTAAGTTGCTTGTCTTTAGACAGTGGGAGGAAACCGGAGTACTTGGAAACCCACCAAGCACGGGGAGAACATGCAAACTCCATACGCACAGACCCAGAGGTGGGAATCGAACCCGGAACCTGGAAGTGCAAGACGACAATGCTAACCACTACGCCACCGTGCCGCCATATATGGAGATTGATTATGTATAATTTTTTACTGATCCCTAATATTCTATTCACTTTACAGCTTGCAGCTATACACTTACTGTATACGCTACAGTGCTTAGATCAGACGAAGGTTGCAGTTCAGGTTCTACGTGTGATTTGGACATGGGTGTTGCTGCCAGAGAGGCTGTTTCCAGTATACCAGATACAGAATTGCTGCTCTCTTGGGATTTCACCAACAACACTTGCTACTCAGTGTTTACTCCGAGTGGTGTAGAAAAAAGCAGTGAGCAGGAGTTCTGGGGGTGGAAAGCACTTGTTGATATGGTAAATTAGACTGTTGAAGATTGGGAAAAAAAACACCATGTGATGTTTTATTTCTTCTTCTTATCTTAAACTCGAGTACTTGAGTAACCATTAAAAAAAAAATTTACTTCTATGCGTAATTTTATACTCTAAAAAGAAATGTTTAGACTCAGCAAAAAAAAATTAACGCAACATTTTGCATTAGTCTTTTTGAGTTATGACAACTTCATTTGAAATTATATTGAACTAACAAGCTAGATTGCGTTGTGGGAATTAGCTTTTCCTCTTCAGTCAAAGATTATTTTAATTTCCTCTTACTTATTAACTGTTAGACAAGGGGTATATTTGTAAGTAGATAACTCATAAAAATTATTTTGCTCCAAATGGCTTTACCATATTATTTTAAAGCAATTGTATATGTTGTCTAGTTAATTACTATAATAATGTATATAAAATTTAAAATAGCAACAATTAAAAAAATTAAGTGGCTTCGAATAGATTTCTTTCAGGTTTCTTTTTTTTGTAGGGTTTTTTTTGTTTTTGGTTAATGTAATAGATTGAAAAAAAAAGACATTAGTTCAACCATTATTTCTGTGCAATCAACTTTTTTTTTCAATTGCAGTTGAATGTGAACAAATTATATTTAAATCTTGCAAAAAGAAAAGGCAAATAAAAAACTTTCAAATTTAAACTGGTCCGCATTATTCATAAGTAAGCATAATAAATTAATATAACAGTCAAAAGCCAAGTAGCATGTCATGGAACATTCCAAGAGACTGAGCTCTATATGGGTAAAGCCCACATCAGTCACTTGCAGTAGCTCAGGTTGAGCACATACTGTATATTACGCCAATCAGCAAAGCCCAGCACCTTGCGATATTCTTTCCCACCAGGACGTCCAGTGGTCAGGGGTAGATCAGTCACCAATGATAGCAATTTTCATTACTTGTCGTTCAAGGCTGGCTTCAAACTCGTCATTGTCTTTGTAAAGCAAAAAACAAAACAAAACATTATAGCATAGGTTATAGTTAGTGCAAATTCATTACTTTAGTATAACTATTAGATATAAATTAAATGTTACTCACCATGAAATATTGGTGGTATCGAGTTTGGTTGGCGTATAAGTCTGCTAACACACGATCTTACCACTGGAACATGTCAATCATATTCTGTGGGTAGGAGGAAACTTTAAAATCAAGTTATCATGCCAACTTTTTTTAAGTTAAGACAACTTAAATTTTGTTTTCAACCCATTAACAATTAAATTTAAGTTTAAATTACATGCAAAATTAAGTTGATGTAATTACCAACATTATTATTTGTTCACAACTTATAAAAATAAAGTTTGCAACTTAGAAGGTTCATCTAAATCAATTAATTAGTATTTTTAACTTGCATCCATGTATTAAATCAAGTAGCGGTAAAAGGTCCTCCGAGTTAGTTTTTAGAGTGTACTGCACCATACTTTTTTTTTTTACTTTTACTTGTGTAGATTTGCGAAGAAGAAACACTACTCTAACTTTGCTACATTCGGCTACACTCGACTCGCTACTTTTCTAACCATTTATTCGATACTTTAGAAATTCTTTACTTTTGCCAGAGAAATGCAGCCGGTGGATCTACCACATGACTGTGTTCCACCAATCAGGCGTAGCAACCATAATCACATGACTCCGTTTGACCAATCAGCCGCAGTAACAGGAACCACATGTAGTCACATGAACACACACAAACTGGCGGCAAAGCGGGAAAAAAAAACCTTCAGCCGTGGTAGACAGCTGTCTGAGGAAGTCAACAGTTAATAGCAGCTAATAAATAAAATTACTTGACTGAGGTAGGTTTAGATGTTTCACTGAATGTTGCAACATTAGCATATATAATTAGCGAATAAGCTAAAGGTATGGTTCACTGAGACTCTTGTACACTTGTTCTAATGCTATTTTATTTCTGCTGAGTCATTCGCAGGGCGACTGAATATACCGTGTATCTTACACAGGAAGTAGTTACACTGTTCAAACATACATATGTTACCTACAGTAGGGATTTATTTCAAAAGCTTTATATTGTGAAAAAGTGAGATTTGTGTTTTTTGTTCTTTCATTTTATTTTATTTATTTCATTTATTTTATTAATAGTAAATGCCAGAATTTGTGCATTATTTTATAATTTTCTCTTACATAAAAAAAAAAATAATAAAATAAAAATAAATAAATAAATAATCGCGCACTAAGATTAAACAGTTGCTCAGTACTTGAGTATCTTTTCACCGAGTACTTTTTTACTCTTACTTGAGTAATATTTTGGATGACTATTTTTTATTTCTACTTGGGTAATATTATTTTCAATTACAGCTACTTTTAGTACTTTGAGTACAGTTTTCACCTCTGATGGTGACGATTTGAGCTACAGTAATCTTTCAATCTGCTCAGATGACCCTGTGCATTCTCCTCTCTCATTAACAAGGAGGTTCTGAACTGGATAATTTTTTTTTTTTTTTTTGCAATATTATGAGATTAGAGATTATGAAATGGATACAGTCAATGAAGTCCACGTTTTGATGTGTCGTATGAACTAATGCGGTATCTGTAACATGACTGATTAGGTGAGTGCACGAGAGCTTTATCTTTTATTATGAGGTTTGTTTTCTTCAATATTGGTCAATTACTGTACAGTCCAGTATGTGCTGTGAATGCTTATACTGAAAGCTATACTGTGTGTGTATATATGCATTCATAGTAGTTCGTTATCTAACCAGCAGTTTGATGATGTCAAACACTGACATATCATTTTTCAGTTTTGAGTGTACCGAGGCACGTTTAAGCTCACGTGAGAGCCCACTTCTAAATAAGCAACTTCCCAGATGTCTCCCGAAAGCTCTCTCTCTCTCTCTCTCTCTTCTCTTCTTCTCTCTCTCTCACACACACACACACACAGTCCTTTTTTTTCACTGTATTTTCCCGACAGAGAGTGCAGGAACCAGTTTACTCATAGACGTCCGTTTCATGCGTGCAGCTCCAGTCATCATTTCCTGTTAGTGTTGTCTACAGATGTCTCTCAGGACTGAACTGTAAACTGTTTAATTCCTTCAGGAACGAGATAAATATCTACCTGAAGCCTCAAGCCTCGTATGCAGCGTAATCTTTCTGGGAAGATGACAAAGTAAAAAGAATTTAGAAAAATTAATTCCATTTTACATTTTTCATGCCAGACGAGATGACTTTGAAACTGGACGCTTAGGGATTTTGTGAAATGGAGCAATACAAAATCCAGTAATTGATTGAGTCATTTAACACACTCACTCTCACACACACACGCACACACACACACTGACACACCGACCGACACAAACATACTTTATCCATAAACACTACATCTCACACTGTAAACACTGTCACATTGTAATGTAGTCTGACGTTATTATATGGTGTTTTGATCCTGTTCTCACCATCTGCAGCACCTTCAGCTGAAATTGTACTTTAATTACGCAAAAAAACTGTTTATTGTATGTTTAGAGATTTACGCCAAAACAGCAGGTAAGTCCGGCATAAGTGAATTAAGTTTTGTGTCTTGTATATCAAAATATATACACTCCATCCCTCCATCCATGTAGGAATCTCTGTAGCTTAACTAGGGATTGTGGCCATTGGTGACCATTTTATTTATTCCCAACTGTAGTAAGACCTCCGGTCAACGTTCACATGCACATTCACAGACTATGGGCAATTTGGGAACACCAGTCTGCCTAATCTGCATGTCTTTGGACTGTGGGAGGAAACCGGAGTACCTGGAGGAAACCCCACGAAGCATAGTGAGAACATGCAGAGTTGAGGTGGGAATCAAACCCAGACCACAGTTATAACCACTAAGCCACTGTGCCACCAACAATCTTAATGCTTCAACATTCAAAGACATCTTGGACAATACTATGCGACTATGCAACTTTGTGGTAACAGTTTGGTGAAGGCCCTTTTTTATTCCAACATGATTCCGCCCCAGGGCACGAAGCAACTGCGACTATAAAGACACGACTGGAAGAACTCGACCGGCCCGAACACAGAGCCCTGACATCAACCCCATCGAGCACCTTTGGTATAAACTGGAACAGATATTGCGAACCAGACCTTCACGTCCAACATCAGTGCCTCATAAACGCTCTACAGAATGAATGGGAACGAATTCCCACAGAAACACTCCAAAATCGTCCGGACAGCTTTCCAAGAAGAAGAAGAAGAGAGGACGCTGTTAGAGCTGTAAAAGGGGGACCAAGTCCATATAGAAGTGTATGTAATTGGATACAATGTCATTTCAGGTTTGGCCAAATACTGTTATAGTGTATATGTTAAAGTACTATATAGTGTATATGAACAATTTCTGAAAAAAAAAAAAGGATTAAATTCTGTAACAAAATCTCTTCTGTTTGTAGTAAACCGTTTCCAGTATAGATATCGTTCCATATATAAAATCCATATATATATATTTTTGATTGTTGTGATTTCCTCACAGTTGCTCTCTGAGTTCCGTCAGTAGCACAGAATCTAATCTTAACCGCTAAGTTCCAGAGCGATGACTGGAAATAGTTTTCTGAACGCTGCCAGCTTGGACATGTGCGTAACCAAAAAGCCTTCATACGAACATTGATTTGGAGGAAATTAATCACAGGAAGCGCTGATGTTCTGAGAGATATTATCTATGTATTGCAGCTGACACTGTTTCCTCAGCGCTGATGTAGAACAAAGAAACCAGAAAAAAAAAAAACTTTCAGGGATTCAAGATGATGTACTATGCGGCCGTGTGTAACAGGTCAATGAAATCCCAGTGTTTCTCCTAACATTCTTTATTAAAAGAACACAATCCAGTTTTTATTTACCGTCAACTTCAGTGCAGTCCGCGAATCATACGTTTCTGTTTAAAGCGATGAGCTGGATTAGGTTGTTAGAGCTGGAAGTAACATCTAAGGCAGCGAGAGAAAAACAGGGGCATGTTTAATGGCTTAGAGTGCAATTTAGACACAAACAGACTGCAATTTTAGGGTAAAAGTTTAATGCCTAATTTTCAATGGTTTTCAATGATTTGCAAAATTGTCCAATCATGATATGATACAACTAGTTAGATATAAATCATTAACTAGAAAGAAACTTTAATGGTAACGGTGTTGGGGAAGGGAATGAGAATTTATTCCTACAGAATGTAGTTTTTTTTTTTTTTTGCAGAGTAAAAATTCCCTTTATTTCTCCATATAATCCCCTGCGCTATCTATAATGCACTTATCCCAGTGTTTCACTAGTGCTTGGAAACCATCAAGGTAAAACATTTTCTCCGTATGTCGGAGCCATGATTGAACTGCCTTTCTGATTCACTTCTGAAACGCCGGTCTCCCAGGAACTCCTTTAACATCCCAAACATGTGAAAATGTCTTGGAGTGAGGTCAGGACTGTATGGAGGATGTGGCAACAACCCCCATCTAAGTTCCTGTAACGTGCAAGTGGTTCTGGTGAATGATTGCGTCTTCCGTTCCCACAGACAGATGCATCTTTTCCACAAGCTGGCGACAAGTTCATCATCTATACCGCTTTATCCTGTATTCAGGATCTCAGGGGGCCTGGACCCTATCC
>JAAGKR010006096.1:31342-38842 GCA_011419295.1 Clarias macrocephalus
TTAGACACAAACAGACTGCAATTTTAGGGTAAAAGTTTAATGCCTAATTTTCAATGGTTTTCAATGATTTGCAAAATTGTCCAATCATGATATGATACAACTAGTTAGATATAAATCATTAACTAGAAAGAAACTTTAATGGTAACGGTGTTGGGGAAGGGAATGAGAATTTATTCCTACAGAATGTAGTTTTTTTTTTTTTTTGCAGAGTAAAAATTCCCTTTATTTCTCCATATAATCCCCTGCGCTATCTATAATGCACTTATCCCAGTGTTTCACTAGTGCTTGGAAACCATCAAGGTAAAACATTTTCTCCGTATGTCGGAGCCATGATTGAACTGCCTTTCTGATTCACTTCTGAAACGCCGGTCTCCCAGGAACTCCTTTAACATCCCAAACATGTGAAAATGTCTTGGAGTGAGGTCAGGACTGTATGGAGGATGTGGCAACAACCCCCATCTAAGTTCCTGTAACGTGCAAGTGGTTCTGGTGAATGATTGCGTCTTCCGTTCCCACAGACAGATGCATCTTTTCCACAAGCTGGCGACAAGTTCATCATCTATACCGCTTTATCCTGTATTCAGGATCTCAGGGGGCCTGGACCCTATCCCAGAAGGCTTATGGGACGAGGCAGGGTGCCAATCCATCGTAGGGCACACACATACACTTACTCACACGCCCATTCATACACTATATGAAATTTGGGAACGCCAATTAGCCTAATCTGCAGGTCTTTGAGTTATGGGAGGAAACCGGAGTACCTGAAGGAAACTCGCCAAGCATGGGGGAGAACATGCAAACTCCATGCACACAGAGAAGGGAATCGAACCCAGAACATGGAGGCACAAGGCGACAGTGCTAACCACTACACCACCATGCCAGTTGGCGACAAGTTATCCATAAATTTTCAAAGGATCAGGCGTTCCACTCTCTGAAAAGAATGACAGCAGTGGGCTCCGGGACACCTTCGCATGTTGGTCGATTTTCTCATATGCATGACATCCTCTAAAATGTTTGCACCATTCAAATGTTCTTACTACCGTAAGAATCTTATCATCGTACTCAGTCAGAACCAAGAATTTGATTGTGGTGTAAAACTATAAGAAGTCTGATAAAATACCTGCACGCTGTTCTGTTTGATGTTAAATATCCTCAGTGTGATGTTACTCAATATTTGTAGAGTCTGTGATGACTGTATGTAGGCATAAAGGAATCATTATCATCTCACACACACACACACACACACACACACACACACACACACACACACACACACACACACACACACACACACACACACAGCTGGTTGACATTACTTAACATCCACATGTGAAGACCTCACTCTCCCTCACTATCAGCGCTGCACTTTTCCCCCTCAAGCTCACTCTCTTCACATTTATGCCAAGCGTTTATTTGCACAGACCCGGACTTTGCCAAGAGATTTGAATCATTAGTAAGTGATTATTTTGGCCAACACACAACCAGATGGCTTTGCGCCAAAGACCGGATGGCGAACAGTATCCGAAAACATGTTCTGAAAAACTGCACGCTTTAATAAGAGCATTTACGGAGGTCTAAGAAAGAGTTTATTGTTAGATGTAACTAACAATAGCACTGGCTTAAGTACCACACATACATATAAAATAGTTTTCAAGCTCCTAGATGTCGACCTTCAACTCCCCACCTGTTTATGGATCCTGGACCAGGCAGAAAGACACTGCACCTTTTTTATCCTCCACTTTCTCCATCAGGACCGGTGCTCCACACGGTTGTATCCTCAGCCCTCTCCTCTACACCTTATACACTCGTGACTGCGTGGCCTCCACCTAAACACATAAAACTACCGCTATCATAAAATTAGCAGATGGCACAGATGTTATTGGTCTCAATTAGAACGATGATGAGAGAGCTCACCGAGAAGAGGTCCAGATTGTTACTCAATGGACCATCTTACAACTTGGAGCTTAATATAAAGAAAATAAAAAAGAATTTGTAATGGATTTAAGGAGGCTCAGATTCCACTTTGAAATAAAAGAGAGCACATGGAGAGACTTTTTCTCTTTAAATATATTTGCGTTTCGAAATGGCGGCATGGTGGTGTAGTGGTTAGCACTGTCGCCTTGTATCTCCAGGGTTCAGGTTCGATTCCTGGCCAGGTTTGATTCCCGTCTCTGTGTGCATGGAGTTTGTGTGTTCCCCCGTGCTTGGTGGGTTTCCTCCAGGTGCTCCAGTTTCCTTGCAAAGACCTGCCCATTAGGCTAATTGGCGTTCCCAAATTGCCCCTAGTGTATACCGTATGAGGTACAATCCCATATCGCACTTAATGTTCCTGGGATAACCTTTGAATCTTACATTTATGCATTTGGTAGACGCTCTCATCCAGAGTGACTTATAAAAGTGCTTTGAACTTTACATTATTGGAAAGATCCTTACTCTGGGTTACTAGGTTACTATCTAAGTACCATTAGTCAAATTAGTGTATGGACAACTAGAGGAAGTTCATTCCATCACGTAGGTGCCAGAACAGAAAACAGTCTAGAGGCACATCTTCCTCGATCCCTGAGAGATGGTGGGACCAGCCGAGCAGTGCTGGAGGATCGGAGGGAACGTGATGTGATTCGAGATGTGATTAGAGCTGAGGGGTTAGAGCTGAGAAGCTGGGTCGCTTTGTCGGCAAGCATCAGGGTTTTGAATTCGATGTGGGCAGCTACAGAAAGCCAGTGCAGAAAGCAGAGAAGTGGGTTGGAGTGGGAGAACTTGGGAAAGTTGGACAGAGGTGGACAGAGGCAGAGCTGCCATGGTCCAGTCCTGAAATAACAAGGGACTGAACAAGCACCTGAGTAGCCTGTGTAGAAATAAATGGACGAATTCTTCTAATGTTTTAGAGAAGAAATCGACAAGAGTGAGTAAGGTTGGAAATTTGTGGGGAACATTGCAGTTGATCGTCCGGAGTTTCCCCAAGATTGCGGGCAGTGACTGAACGAGTGATCCGGTTGTTGTCCAGGAAGATCACAAGGTCTTGACTGGGAGATGTTTCACCTGGGATGAAAAGCAGTTCAGTTTTTAGTGAGACTGAGTTTCAGCTGATGAGCAAAAAGGTCCTTCAGGAAGCCCTGAGAACTATTCTTGAAGACTATATCAAAGTGCAAGAAGTCTGACTCTTTGGAACAAAATATGAAGAAATCAGAGGTAATCACGACTATTGCAACTTTACAGGACTGTAAATGAATGAATAAATTAATATATAATTTTTTTTTTTGTAAATTAGAGAATTAGTGAAACATTTTATTTCAGGAGTCCATTAATCTTAATCTTTTAATCTGTAAATTTTTTGATACTCCTTTGAAAATCAGCCTTCATGAGCACAAACCGTACGACACTGACACTGCGACATAAAATATTGCCAAGTACAGGACAAACCTGACTTACTAAAGTATATCATCAGTATATTTGCTGTATTGTTTGCTACTTGTATACCATATGGCCTGGCCTGTTTATTCAATTTACTGTATATGCTGATATTTTGAAGGTTTGATCGCCATCATCATCCCATATGTATTACTTCCTTTTGTAAAATTTTCATTTCATATTATGGATATTTCTTTATTCTATTCTACTGTATACTTGTAAAGATTTTGATACAAGTATTTTTCTATAATTAATACAAATAGATTGAAAGATTGCTGCTATAATACACACATTACACATTTTCATTTATTTATAAAAATCAAAACAAAGTTAGCTCGTTATCCTTTTGTCTTCCTGTTTTACAGAGGTCCGGTGTCCCGTACAGTCCTGAGTTTCTTCTCTGATAATTTATTAAAGCTCCTGGACTATCAGGAAAACTTTCCACACCCAGGCAGCGCTCCTTATTAGTAGGAGTGCGTAATGACTGACATCAACAACTCCGTCAGAGAAAAGCTGAAACCCTTGGGAGAGGTCACTGCTGCTGCTGTAATAAAATAAATATTAAAGGTTTGTGTTCTTTCCTTGTTTAGCCCAGAGGTTCTTGTTAAAATGACCACCCACTGCTAGAGCCACACAGTGTGCCATGATGGGCTGGAGAAAAAAGAAAAAAAAAAGTTGCAAAGAATACAGTACTGCCAATGTTTCTGTTGAAATACAAGCAACTTTATTTGTTTATTTGTTTGTTTGTTTGTTTGTTTGTTTATTTAATGAAAGTCTGTTCAAGGCCATAAAATTTAACCCCAATTTATTTTTGGTTACGAGAAATAATTATTTGAGAAAACAATATTTAATTGATAATTGATTAATACTGCATCTTTGGCATAATCCCTAAAATATCAGTGGCAACTGACTAACAGTAAGTAACTGTGGGAAGCAGGAAAAAGGTGGATATTTGATGATGCAACAGAATCCGTCGTGTTCTATTGTGCAATACAGAATGATTCTGGATCATACGGCAGCAGTTTAATATTTGACTCTATCACTGAGCCGGGGGAAAGTACTATGCTATCTGAGTTTATTCATAAGAAAATGATTCAATATTTCACAACATGACTGAATGTGCTGCGACACAATGTAGAATCATTATTTTGTCAAACTTCTGAATCTAATTCAACATGATACTTTTTTAATTCTTAAGGCAATTACTCAATATTTGACAAACCACTGAATCATCTATGATCTATCTCTGATATACCTACGATATATCTCAAAAAAATAAAATAAATTTTACACTGCCCAGCCAAAAACATTACTGCAGTGATTAATACGGTTCAGCTGCAACAAGTTATTTAACCCTAACTGATGCAGTGAGGAGCTTCTCATCTTTTAGACAACTACGGCAGAAGACATACTGTATCCTGTCGCTGTGGAAAAAGATGTTATTCTGTTTCTAAAGGGTCAAATTAAGCGAAGAAAACAACTAGGAAAATTGCTGAAATAACAAATGGGTTAACAACTGAAAAATGCATTATTAAAACCAGTAAGGATAGTGACTAACCATCATCTTCGAGGAAGAAATGTGATTGGAACAATGTCCTGAACGAAGCTCGCTTAAACTCTTAATAAAAAACAAATTATAAAAAAAAAAAAAGGAAAACAACAAAAAACAAACAGTAGAACTCATAGCTATGTTTAGTAGTGAAAATAAGAGCATTTCCACATGAACAACATGAAGAGAACTCAAGGGATCGGGACTAAACAGCTGTGTAAGCCTAAGAAAACCACTTATCAATGCGACTCATCAGGAAAAAGGCTTCAGAAGTTTGAAGAATGGACTATAGAGCAATGGGAAAAGGTCATGTGGTCTGATGAGTTCAGAACTTCAGGGTAAGAGGAGAGACAGATGAAGCGATGCTCCCATCATGCATAGTGGCCACTGTACAAGCCTCTGGAGGCAGGGTTATGATCTGGGGTTGCGTCAGTTGTTGAGGTCTAGTCTCAGTAATGGTACCTGGCAATAAAATGTTATCTATCAGCTGAATTTACTGAATGACCAGGTTTTTTTTTTTCCATCAATGGAGCCTTGACGATGCCACCACAGTATCCAGGTCTTTACCCCACTGAGAATCTTAAAACCATCGGGTCGACTCTATCATAATCAATGCTCATCAATTTCTCAAGACAGAAATAACTTCTGTGGCATTGAATAAGCTTATCAAAATGATGCCACAAACTGTAATCAAAAGGCAAAAGGCAGTTTTGTAAATATTAGTGTTTAACTTGATTTTTGTCGGGCAGCAGATTATTTTATACACATCAGTTATTTAAACCTTTTTTTCAAAAGGCATTAATTTGCAACCAATGTTGTTTGGATTTATTTTTGGATAGCTTCAGTTCACTTCCCTGCCTTGTTTAATCGTTTAATCATTTAAGATGAAGTTTATTGCATCATTGCATCCCTGGTCCCTTATTATAAAGTTGTACCGTACAATGTTCAGTAAGTTCTGCAGTGCTTCAGTTCGTTCTGTTTAAAAATAGTTTTAAATCTTACTTTTAGTCCACCAGTGCAAAGTGCAGTGTTTCTTGCATGTTTTACCAAAACAAATAGAGTAAAAATGGTTCCACCTAAAAGTTCTCACGCCCCTGAAAAACCATGGACTGATGTGGATGATGACGTTGGGTCTGATGTATTTCTGTAATTTTTCAGCCTTGTACCTTAAGAGTGCTTTTTTGTGTTGCGTGTTTGAATTTTGCACTTCAGGGCTGAAGGCTTTGTTTTCAAATATTTTTCTCATGTTCTGTGTGTGTGTGTGTGTGTGTATTTGTGTTCTGCACTCCAGTGATACTGTATTAAATGCACTATAATGACAAGAACCTTCTTTCCAAAAAGCACCAGCTCCAACTTATAGCCAATACTGCTGTTTTATTAATTTATTAAAAAAAAAAGAAAAAAAAAGATGAAATCTCGTTTGTAAAAATAAAATTTAGATAAATGTGATTAGTTCTTCATAACATAACAGACCTCAGGAGCAATTTGGATCACTGTATATACGAGTTGTGTTCCAGTGTACTCATTCCGTCTGAGGATCCCATGAAGGCCCTCCAAGGAAAACACTGACCTCGTGACCTCCCTGTGAGCCGAGGACCCTCGGGGGCGACCACCGGACGGGTGAATTAGAAACGAAAACCAGGACAAGCCATGCTGAGAGAACAGCCAATAATATGTCTCTCTCTCTGTGTGTGTGTGTGTGTGTATAAGTGAGCACACAGCCTTAGGCTGCTGTTCCTGATGGTGATTCTAGTGTTCTTGAGTGTGGTTTTCATTAATGTGTAAGAGGGAGATTGTGAGTCAGAAATTTATACAAAGTTAAGACTTGGAAAGGATAAAAGAACATCTGCTGAGAGGTCTGTGTATGTAACACTTTGTGTCGACCGAATATACTGTATAAGTAAACGACAGAACTGATGGTGTGGGAAAATACAAAGTACAAGTATGAGGGGTGTTCAAGTCAAACAAGGACTTTTTTTTTGTGCATAATAACAGCATGAACTCCACTGCTACACTAACGCACTTGTCCTGGTGTTTAAGGTAGAAATTTAGATCGATAGATACAGTTACAGATGTTCTCTTCTCCAGCCCTTCTGTTAAGTCATTGGTCCTTTGCCTGTTCTATAACACCGCATGTTATACCCTTCAAACAAACTGTAAGGATGAATTTTCTCTTAAGGATCACCTCTCAGGAACTCCTTTAATGGCCCAGATGCTCTCGGAAGGACAAACTGCCTGGCTGCCTGGTTTGATCACCAAAGGTGATATTATTTGCGGGCCAATGTACAATAGGTAGACGAGGGGAATGTCTATCATCGCCGCGACAAAACGACAGCGGCCAAAATAAATCAGTCGCCTTTCAAAGTAATTCGTGGAATGGCCGAACCAGGTGGCGCAAAGTGACATTTTCCGTCGTCTCGGCTTTAAAATCTAATTAAGTCATAAAAAAGTATGTTGTATTGAAGAAATACTACAGTGATGGTAATTTCCACATCTGTGTATTTTATACAACAAGCATGAAAAATCTGAACCGGAGCTATTGA
>JAAGKR010006096.1:43842-45733 GCA_011419295.1 Clarias macrocephalus
TGTTTGTCTGCGTCAGCGTCCGGTGTGTTGCTCTTTGATTTCATCATGTCACTAGATTAAGGCCAATCTCTACGTACCCTGCTCCTCATGCCTGTGAGACGACAGGACTCATTCCCGTCCACTCCTTCAGCACTGACCTGCTACGTGAAAGCCTAGCGCTTAAGCCACGTCTCGTTTCTTTTTATGGACAGTGTGAAACATGCCAAGTGTTTGTTAATGATAATAAAAGCTTCGGTTCGTTCCGTGAGCGCACAGACCCTTCCCGGGACGGTGCGTGAGAAGGCCTAGGTTTTAGATATTAAATATCTTGGACAGCTCCTCTTTTGCCTCCATGAATGAATCATCAGAAGACAAGAGAGGAAGGAGAGAAGTACGATCAAAAATCAATGGGGAGCTCTGGGGCAGCTGTGACCCTTCATAAGCGGCCAATGATGCGTGCACATAGCCTGGAGTCTCGGTGAAATCTGAACAAGTGGCATGTGCATGAGTGTGTGTGTGTGTGTGTGTGTGTGTGTGTGTGTGTGTGTGTGTGTGTCAGTCTAGTCTGCAGATCTGCAAGGCAAAATATATTGCAGGAAGTACACATTTTTTAAAATCTACATTTTCAGAGATATTTAAAGAATTTATTATATTAGTGGGTGAATAAATAAATGAATTGATGAATGGATGGGTAAATAAATTAATTAATTCATGAGGGACAGAAGAAAATTCTGAGAAAAGAGACAGCAGTGAGGGCAAGCAGAAGGATGAATTTGACCAAAAAAGTCACAGAAAGTTTAAAATAATTAATTTATCTCATGTGAGGTTTTTTTTTTTAATGATGCACCTTTTTTCCATATATATATATATATTTTTTCTATTGCAATATATTGCAATATTTTCCACGTGATTCTTCCCTGATACATAAATTTTAATTAATCAATGATCAAAAGATTTCACATGAATTTTCACAAGAATAATGTGATTCTTCTACATGATTATTTGGAAAATGTTTATTTTTCCCCATATGATTTGTTTGTCAACATTTAAACTTATTTACATAATTTGTTTATTACAATAGATAGATAGATAGATAGATAGATACTTTATTGATTCCAAATAAAATTTCAAAAATGTGTTTGCAAATGTTTTTATTTTATTTTATTTTTTTTATTTATGATTTTTTTCCACACAATTAATGTATCTCAAAATTATTCATTTATTTTTAAATAATTCATGTATTCCCATGTTTCTTTCTTTAAAAAAAAAAAAAAAACACCATTAATTCCTTTACACCATTAAGTCCTTTTTAAGTTCCATGTTATATTTGGATGATTCATTGATTTTTCACAATTTATATTGTATATTGTGCAGCTTTACTCACATAATCACTCATGGAAAAACGTATGATCACATATTAAATGTGAGAGTGTTTTTTTTTCTTCTTCTTTTTCAGTTAAATGAGTCACACAGAGTGCGAAAAGACACACTAAAAAAAAAAATGGACAATGTGCATGAGTGAAAGAGTGAAAGAGGAGGAGGAGGAGAAGGATGAGGATGAGGAGAGCAGCCAAGGACTGACATGCATTATTTAAGAGCTCGTCAGAACTTCTTTCCTCTGACATGGTTGGTCCACTGTCCTATTTGTTCACCGTCACATGCCGAGCGCCCGTATAAAAGCAGGATAAAATGAGGCGAGTGAACTGGCTGCACAGCTTTACAACCTATGACGAGACTTTTGTATTTGTATGTACAAATGACATGTTGTATAATATAAGATCATGTGTAAGCATTTATGATTGCATTAATTCTGATCTGATAGTTAAACATTAATAAGAGCAATGATTTTGTAATAAGTCAATTTTGTTTAAGTTAACAAAATTCGTAAATTGCAATATTTAATCTTTAAAAA
>JAAGKR010006097.1:0-32590 GCA_011419295.1 Clarias macrocephalus
CACACACACACACACACACACACATTTACACACTATGGAAAATTTTGAAATAGCAAATAGACTAATATGATTGTGTTTGGACTGTGGGGGGAAACCGGAGGAGAATCTGGAGGAAACCCACCAAGCATGGGGAGAACATGCAAACTCCATGCACACAGGCCAGACGCAGGAATCAAACCCAGGACCTGGAGGCGCAAGGCGACGCTGATAACCACTAAATTATTATTAATAGTAGTATTAGCATGAAGTTTTTAATTCAAATTGCAAATGTTTTTGTAATCAACTTTGGAAATGTTATTTATGATTGATTATAAGTATTAAAATACAAATCATATACTCTAAAGTATATAAATACAAATATATGTAAGTGCTAAGTTTTTGTACTAAAAGTTCCTCTGTTCTTAAAATCCCAAGATGACACAAAATGCACACAATCTAAATAAATGACGTAAATTGAGGTCAAACTGGGATTTATGATGAAATTTTTCATGAATGAAGGCATAAAACCAATTTGATTTACATATAGTTGATGCCATTTTTGGAATACTTCAAGCGCACTTCAAATGTTATTATATATTAATCTAAACAAACAAGTTCTTGTTATGACTTGAACACTTTTAAAGTTGTCTTTATATCTGACAAATGTATGACAAGTTTGGCCAAAACTGTTTACTCGTCCTTTTTCTTAGAGCTGGCAACATGTGATAAACAAGGGTCTATGAAAAGTCACAGATGTTAGCAGTTTGAGTATGAAATATTATTTTTAAGAGATAAATTAAGTTGTTCCATCAGTGAGAATTGAAATCAATGACTTTGTCCTCATTCTAATTGCTTCTTTAGTGAGAAAATCGCATGCACATATAATTATGTTTGGACTTTGTAACAGATATAAAGCTCTTCTATTACAGGCAAGCATTCAGGAATTCCAGGATGTCATAATTTTCATATTATTTACTTATTAACTTCAAGAGAGAGAAACAGAAAAAAAACAAAAACATGAGAGAACAGGAACTAGCATGATTCACTAATGCTCTTTCCAAAAAGTTTATTGCCAAATAAATGGCTTTTTTTTTGTGTGTGTGTGTGTGTGTGTGTGTGTGTGTGTGTGTGTGTGTGTGTGTGTGTGTGTGTGTGTGTGTGTGTGTGTGTGTGTGTGTGTGTCAGCATTCTATTATCTTACATCAGTGTCAACTTAATCAAGAAATAACAGACCCATGCTCTCTGTCTCGTGTGCGTGTGTGTACATGTGTTTTCTGTGTGTGTGTGTGTGTGTGTGTGTGTGTAGGTGTGTGTGTGTGTGTGTGTGTGGAGGGGGTGAATATTTCAGCAGTAATATCCTGCCCTCGGGTCATATTAGCGATGACAGGACGAGCTCCTGTCCGCCCTCGTGCTCCTGTCCTCATGGCTGAAATGAAAAGCAAATATTAATAACACACAGTATCAGGGAGGTGTGTTGTTGTGCCGAACGCTGATGGACAGATACTCATTACACAGCACTGTTACAGTCATATACAGCAAAATTGAAAAGATCTCCCTCATTCACTCCAGACACACAGGTGGAGTTCATAGGAATTCTGAAGTGTTTTCGTTTTAAACAAGATGAAAATGGCTTGGTGACAAATTAAGGAATCTAAATAAAAGCATAATTCAGAAAGGCAGAGGAAGGAAGAAAGAAAGAAAGTGTTAATGCAGGAAAATAATAATTACATATTTGGATGGATTTTATCCATTTATAGTTACATTTAATGTTGTAACCATCCATGAACCAAGTTACATTTTATTTTCCACCTTATATCACAACTTAGACACTTACAGTACATCCGTGTTAATGATAACAGTGACATGCCATATTTGGTCCACGATATTTACAGTAGTGTTGAAAAATGTTACAGCAACTAAAAACACCTTATAGAGAAAATGCAATGTGTGCAAAAAAAAAAAAAAAAGAAAAAGAAAAAAAGGTTTCAAACACTAGATTCACTAGAAAAGTTAACTAAAGTAGATTTTTTTTATTCTGTCTATATCAGCTGTATGTTATAAGAAGGAAGATTATTACAATTCAAAATCATCATAATGGGGAACATTTAGTCCTCACAAAGAGTAAACAGGCCAAAACACACCCTCCATGTACAGTGCTCTCAACTTTGTTTATATTTGTAAAAATAAATAAATAAATAAAAAAGTTTTTGTTTGTCTTTTAGCACTCGTAAATTAGATTTTACTGTTAATGCAAAATGTTTACACACAAATGTACAAAAAACAATTAGTAATTAGAGTCCTTTAAAAGAACACTTTCAGATGAAAAACAGGAGGAATTAATAAAAAAGTGGGTGTGTGAGTGTCGGAACAAGTGCAAACTTGATGAGGTTTTATGCGGAAACGCGCAGAGAGGCTCAACTGATTGGAGATATTTCAGAAAAGTAGTGTGAAAAAAAAAAGTCCAAATCTTTGAATAAACACCAGTGAAACGTGAGCATACAAAAAAAAAAAAAAAAAAAAAAAAAAACACCTGTTTGGTTCCACTTGTTTGAATGATGATTTTTAAAACTCTTTTTTACAAAGATTAGGTTAAAGGTGCAATATTCGGGAATCTGAGCATTAACACATCACGGATACAAACAGTTTAATTTCATTAAAAAGTTAAAGTAACTTTTTTTTTTATTACTTTGATACACTAACACTTACAACAAACAGCCATAACATAATGCAAAACATTATTCCCAGTATTGTATACAGTAGGTTCCCCTTGTGCCACCTGGGCAGCTTTGAGCCCTTGGGCCATCACTCTACCAGGCCTCTGGGGTTTGCTGTGGTTTCTGGCACCACGATCTTCTCAGCAGATCCCTTAAGATTGTGGAGTATGACCTCTCTGGATTTTTTTTTTTTTATCAAAGAGTTTGGAGGCCAGGCTGGTGGTCTCGGGCTCTGTGCCTGCGGTGCCCCATGCGGTGCTCAGTGGGTTGTAGTGCACTGGGTGTGTTTTTTTTTTAAATTATTATTATTTCTATTATGGCAAGCATTGTCTTTTTTCAGCCAGTTGTGCAGCTCTGTACAATCGGACCTGAGGGGCTGGCAGTTGGTCCCTCTGAGTGTCGGTGAACCTTATGTTCCCATGATCCTGTCACCAGTTTACTGGGGTATAACTGATAATCAGTGTCAGTGTGTTAATGTTATGGATGATCAGTGTATATTATCTAACAAACATATCAGTGTTTGTAAACAAACATTTCGGGAAAATAAATAAATAAACAAAAATTATCACACATGGAGACCAAATTTCAGGTTTTCAGGTTATTGATATGTTCTTTAGTCCAGGATTGAAATCCACAGCAAGGTGGTTTTACTGTTTTTATAACATTTAAACAGACACTAATATTATTTTTTAATGATAAATTATTATTTTCTCCTGTAAATATGATCAGTTAAGGCAAACATTATATCAAAGTCATGCCTTATTTATAATGAACTATGAAGTATGAACACAACATCTTATTATAATGTACTCAGAAGGGGCCGTGCTCTACTGTACTGTACTGTACTGTACGCATGCACTGGTATCATAAGGTACAGGTTCAACATGCTACGTCACATATTGTAGTAAGAAGACTTGTCGCCCCCCCAGGGAGATTGTAGACAAACTCATGATGAAGTCTACAGTATGTACTGTATAAACACATGAAGCGATCTGTTACTGAATCCCCATAATGTAATGTGTTATATACCGTATACCTTGTTTTAGTTTCGTTCTGATTATTTAAACATGTATGATGACAATGTTATTGGCTGCAAAATGTTTTTTTCCTAAACAGTACCAGAACTTAGAACTTAATCCGAACTAGGTTTCCAGCAGTTTAAACTCAGTCATTGTATTAATAGTTTGTGGATTGAATACACACTGTTATAACGAGGCATGTGTTTTAAAGAGAGATTGCGTACACGCAGAGGGATGTGAGGCATGTGAATAATAACGTCAGAAAGCTGAAGCGTTCCTTCGAACGAAAAATTTTCCGTGATCAGAAACCATTCACGATCTTCCCTTTGTTGTCACAAATTAAAGCAAACTGCAACTGGGGAAGGAAAAAGCGAAGGAAAATGATAGTGCAAATGAGGCGGAACCTGAGCGGCTTCTAGAAACTCTGTGATTCAGCGGACGAGTCGCTCGCTCTGCACTTCAAAGTGTGCCGTGTGATGGCGCAGAAACACTGTCAGAGTCTGCACTCAATTTCAGTAATAATTTACTCCGAGAGACAATCTGGAAGCAATTTGACCAGGCATGGCTCCCTCCCTCTCTCTCTCTCTCTCTTTCTCTCTCCCCTTTCCCCCCCCCCCCAGTTTCTTTACACTTGGAGAAAGTTATTGTAACTATTGACCTCTCCAGAGCTTGAATGGCGTTTCCGAGTATGCCGAGTGCCACCACGGCTCTAAATCGGATCCTTTTAATCGGAAACATCAGTGTGGTTCTATGCGCCAGGTTCTGTAGTCCACATCAGGCCCTGAGTGTTATCCAGCTGTAAGGAGGCTCACTATCTACCATGTGTGTGTGTGTGTGTGTGTTTGTGCGTATGTGTGTGTGAGTCTCGTTAGATGCTTAAGAGATTCATGGATATCCTAAAAGTTTGCTCCTCTGGGAGAAGCATTAATGGACGGGTTTATGTAGAACTGTACAAGAGGTTGTTGTCCCTTTTTAGAAGGTCACAAGCAAAGATGCTTGAACTCATAAACATTCAAAGAACTCTTGGAGAATCCTAATTTTGCTAAGAGAAAGAAAGAAAGAAAGAAAGAAAGAAAGAAAGAAAGAAAGAAAGAAAGAAAGAAAGAAAGAGAAAAAAATTAACTGCTACCAGATTATGAGCAACGTGTCTTTCTAGTGATCTGGGCTTTGGGGTGTAAAGAAGTTGGAGAGAGAGAGAGAGAGAGAGAGAGAGAGAGAGAGAGAGAGAGAGAGAGAGAGAGAGAAACAGTAAACAAAGGCACAATTACACTTTTTATATCATTTAATGTTTTGTTTTTCATCATTTCAAAAAACCCTTGGGGATGGATGGTGTTATTTTGAATGTTTAACTAGTGTGATAAAGGGGGTTGATGGGAGCACAAATTATTTAAAGATTATCATTAACATGATAAGATTTATCATATCAAACACAAAAGAATTCTGTCTGATGATTAGTAAATATAATTTATTTTCTAATATGTAAATGATTAATCAAACATTCTTACTGGTGGATTTTTTTTTTCAAATTGAAACAAATAAAATGCATAGAAATGTGTTCAAACTGTTGTTATTATTATTATTATTATTATTATTATTATTATTATTATTATATTTTTCATTATTATATATAATATAGTGCAATATATTATGATGTAGTAGTAGTAGTAGTAATAATAATAATAATAATAATAATAATAATAATTACAACAACAACATCTCACAGGTCACTTACTCAAAGGACTAACCACAAATAAAATTTAATAATAATCTTCATCATCATGAACAACTATGTTGTCTTTCATACAGATGACATCAAAGGAAAATAACTGACTTTCATCCTCGCCTTTTTCAAATGCGAGATCCAAAAAGAGCAATCTTAATTCCGAGAGCTATTTAAAGCACAGAAATGCTATTTTCATCACACTGCTGTCTCCATGTGGTCCACACTGGTACTGCAATTCGCACACCATGAAAAATAAACGCTACATCCATGATTTCATAAAATTCAGCTTTAGAAGAACTTCTGGATGTTTACCCACTATTATATTGATTAGAATATTATATTATATTATATTATATTATATTATATTATATAACTCAGTTTCAACCACCTCTGCTTGGATTGAAACAACTCGTCATTCAACTGTTTCTTGTTTTCCTGTATTGAAAGGTGTCAGTAAAGACCCCCATGGTCTGTGGAACTGGTCTCGTTAGACTCCTTAGGAGGCCACCCAGTTTCCAGGCACATC
This sequence comes from Clarias macrocephalus, assembly GCA_011419295.1. Classification (NCBI taxonomy): domain Eukaryota; kingdom Metazoa; phylum Chordata; class Actinopteri; order Siluriformes; family Clariidae; genus Clarias; species Clarias macrocephalus. The sequence goes on from JAAGKR010006097.1 coordinate 5,962, forward strand.
TGTTTAAAAAAAAGAAAAAGAAAGAAAGAAAGATTTTGGCCACCTGGTAAAACCAGCATGCTGCTTCAACATATACTGACCTTTTACAGAAACCTGGAAGCCCAACTAACACGCCTGGTGAAAGCATCAACACACTCCAGCAACGTCACACCTAACGAGTGGCACCAGGAGCAGACCGGATCCCTGCAGCGAACAGGCGAACAGGTCACAAACTTTATGAGGTCGAGTTAAAAAGAAAGAAGATTGAGAGAGAGAGAGAGAGAGAGAGAGAGAGAGAGAGAGAGAGAGAGAGAGAGAGAGAAAGCATGCATGCTTGTCTATAAAAGGTCATATTTAATCCATTTTGAATTGATGTTGGATGGATTTTAACTTCATGCAAACACATTTTCGGTGATTGACGACTGTGTAGTAAATAAATTCGGAACGGGCCGTGCTAATTGCAAGTAATGCTGGTTTATAGTTTCGTGCCATGTATTATATGGAGCATGGAAGAATGCAATAAATAAAGCAGGACAGGAATAGATCAGGTAAAGTTACACACACGAACCATTCTCATTTAAACTCACCTACCATCCAGCCATGACCACCTCTTTACACACACACACACACACACACACACACACACACACACACACACACACACACACACACACACACACACACACACACACACACACACACACACACACCCTTTTCCTTCCCGTCCCCCACAGCAATCAGGTAAGTCCCACATTAACTGGGAGGGGAAACAGCCCATTAATATTTCACTTGTTTCCAGCCCTGTTTGCGCTATACATCACTGCCTGCCTGCCCCTTCACCAGCTATACATTACAACTATTTTCAAAATACTTCATTGTCAGCTCATGGCAGTCTCATTACTTATTAAGATAACGGGAGAGATGCAAGAGAGCGGTCGGGAGCCCGACTCGCTTTAGAAGCTATTTCTGTTCTCTTTTATTTCCTTCTCGCTCTAGTCTTTTATCTCTCACTTTATGTTCAGCAGAATAAGAAATCTTAAAAGGAGCTGCTGAGCAGAAAATAAAGCTTTTTTTTTTGCAGTTTTCATTGAAGCTACATACAAGAAATACCATTTTTAGCATTTATCTGTGATTTCTCACTATGTTAGGTTTATAGCATAAAAATTGTGCACTTTCTAAAGACTCTTCATCTTCTGGACATTTGATGGACATGCATCGTTCTCATAGAAACGTCAATATAAAGTGACCAACAGTAATGTATTTCATTTTAAGGAACATGCACTTTTCTAGGAAAACTTACAGTATGTGAATGTGCGGTGGCCTATTATTTACCTGATAGTCTGTATGGATGTACAGTACAGTATGGATGGATGGATGGATGATTTCTATTCATATTAAAACAAATATTTATCCAATGAACCAAGGCAGGGATGTCAGATTTGTGTCTGTGTGTGCTAATGTAGAAATGACCATATTTAAAGGTATAGTAAATAGGTGGCACAGGAGTCGAGTGGATAGCACCTGCACCTCTAGGGTCGGGTGTTCGATTCCCACTTCCCAGGAGTTTGCATGTTCTCCCCGTGCTTGGTGGGTTTCCTCCGGGTTCTCCGGTTTCCTCCCACAATCCAAAGACATGCAGATTAGCCTAATCGGCATTCCCAAATTGCCTGTAGTGTGTGAATGAGCACATTGAGTGTGTATGCGTGAGCCCTGTGATGGATCGACACCCTGTCCACAGTGTACCCCGCCTCATACCCTAAGGCATGCGGATAAAGCGTGTATATATACTGTATCCAGTGTGCAGGATGATGAGTTAGGGAGTGAGTGAGGTATTATGAATATTTTAATTAATTATAGCTCTTATTTATGTAGACAAGACCATATGATTATTTCACATTTCAAGAATCCATAAACGGTTCCTTACTATTTCCTACCATATGATTGTACCATACGAATGTACATTTTATACCTATAGCAGATCTGAAGAGTATAATTCTAGAAGAAGTCCACACACCAACCAGGCATACTATTAAAACCACCTGATTAATATGGTATATTCTGTACTGTATTCTCCTTGTATCACCAAAAACAGCCCTGACCCAACGAGGCATGGACTCCCGAAGACCTCTGTGTGTCTGTGTCGTGTTATCGGACACCAAAATGTTAGCATGTAGTTGTTTGTCCAGCACTTCCCAAAGATGCTTGGTCGCATTAAGGCTTGACCTTTTCTCAAACCGTTTCTTTTGCAGTGTGTCACGGCACATTATCCTGGTGAAAGTGCCCACTACCATTAGGTTATACCGGTTCCATGAAGGGGTGTACTTGGCCAGGAACAATGTTTAGGTACAGTAGGTGATCTGTGCCATCCAAATGAACAGGAGACCGTGGTCCAGAGAAACACACTCCTTTTACCTTTTACCGCATCATGTTGCCATCTCTTCCCCAGGTGAATGTCGCACAGGCACACAGCTGTCCACATAATGTAAGAGAATACATACTGTAACTCATCAGACCGGACCACTTCCTTCCATTTCTTCATCGCCCAGTTCTGATACTCAGATGCCCATTTTGCATTGGCACGCTAGCTGGTCTGTGGCCACACAGCCTCATACACAACAAAAGGTGTCGTAGCACCTTTTTATCAGAGCCAGCCTTAACTTTATTAGCAATCTGAGCTACAATAGAAACATACAGTACAGGTTAGTCTTTGATGAACCTTGAGTGCACAACACCCTGTTGTCGAGTCACCAGTTGTCCACCACACGGTCCTTACACTTGTCCATTGTTCCTGTTTGCAACACAACAACATCGGAAACTGACCAGTCACTAGCTACCAATTACGGTAAATCGTACTCCTGATGTCATCATAACGAGATAAGGAATTATCACTTTTTTACTATATATATATTTAAACACCATAATACTGTAAGTCAGTAAATATGTTTACTATAAATATTTTTTTATGTTAAACATTTGATCAAAAAAGGGTTTCTCCTCTACCACTCGCATCCACACACACACACTTACTGTAGATTGTTGCTACAATTGAACTTACTTTTGTTTTTATTCTTCTGCAATGTACAGTATTTCTTTTTGGTATATTGGGCGCCACATCTGGTGATAGATATGCCCCATCCTGAAGATCTATTCACTGTTTCTATGGCAGTTAAATAAAATGGGGTCAATAAAATAGGAGTGCCGAGGTATCAGGACTCGTAAATAAACACGCCGCCAGGTGTGGCGCATCCAGGCTGATTTTGGCGTTGCCTGGAAACTGTGTGTCTTTAAATGGCCTCGACTTTGCCTGTTCAGAACTCCGTGGAGTAGCAGCCTGCAGCTTTGTCCGCTCTGAACACGGTTTTGCGCCTCACGAGACCTACCTCATTATAGTACCCCCCCCCCCCCTTTTATGGAGTCAATCTGGACCCTACGAAACTCTTTAATAGGTTCGGGGTCCAGGGTCCCAGCGGGAAGTGCTCAATCGCCCAGGCTCTAGAGCCTGGTGGTCCGCCGCTCAATTACCATGGGTGGGTGTATGGGGGGGAATAAGGTGCGAGGTGTAACCCAGTATGGTATGGGCCTACGACGGGGTCTTACAACCCAGTAGCCCTGAGGGGCAGTAGTAAGAGGTACTGGGGCAGGAGGTGCTGGAACTAGGGTTGGGCTCCCCTAAGTGAGCTTAGGGTGCACTGACGTCCCCAGTTCAAAACAGAACAGGTCGTCCAGTCGGTTGTGACGATTTAACCAGGGGAACCCCAGTACTAATCTCTGCTCTGGCACCCGGGTCCTCTGAGTCACACACCCCAACTCTGCGGATCTGCCCATTCTGAACAATTTATGCGCGGTTACCCGCATCGTTACATCATCTGCATGTCTTTGTGGAAGACCGTGGAAGGAAAGCGGAGTACCCGGAGGAAACCCACCAAGCACGGGAAGAACAGGCCATCATGCTGCCATGAATTTTATTATTATTTTTTTTTTTATTTTAGATCTGTTGCACTTCTTAGTTTCTTCTCATATTCTATCTCTTCATGGGACTCGACCATAAGAAGCATTTAATGACTCCTAATAGCAACCTCAAAGTAGAGATTAAAATACAGTAGATAAGACTTCAGACTAATGGAAATCAGGATGTTCATTAATTTGATAAGTCATAATTAAGATCAACCTGAATCTTAAATCCAACAAGCCTCGACCTTGTCTTGACCTCTGTTCTCTTCTCGTGAGCATGCATGCATGGAGTAAATCTGAAAAAATGTACGTTGTTACTGTTACTGCCCCAAATGGCCCCATTTAACCATTACACCCATTACACTTGCATTTCCCCCTTTATTTGTTTAAGTACAAGTAGTTTCCTATTAATGAACAGAGCAGCCACAAGTGTCCCTGTGTACAGTCTGAATGCAGGCATGTCATTCTAAAGCCAGAAATCAACACACACATCTCTCTCTCTCTCTCACACACACACACACACACACGCACACACACGAGAAGGTTAGAACGAGGTCAGGATTCAAGTCTGGCATTCATTTCCTGTGTCCTGTGTCACAAACCGGCTTAATAAAGCATTTTCGTCTGGAGACGAGGTCATCTGAGAGTGTGTGTGCCCTCTTACTCTGATTTTATCTAAAAGGATGAATGACTACAACACACACACACACACACACACACACACACACACACACACACACACACACACACACACACACACACTGACTAAAGTGTGTGTGTTTGTACATATTTGTTTAAGAAGAGTTCAACAAAGGCTAAAAGGAAGAAGTTTACCACTATGTAGATGTGGGAAATGAATTTCATGTAACAGGGGACTGGATAGTTCAGTCTCACAATGCAGCTGACAATCTGCCTTATACTGTGTGTGTGTGTGTGTGTTGCCTCACTATCCTCCTTACTGTATGTCACCGATGCGACATTGTGATATGATGGATCATTCACAAATAAAACAATTGTCAAATTTGTGGTCGATATTTTAAGTGGCCAATTTATTAGGAACACAAGCATACACAGTAGAGAACAAAATCTCAGCAAACGCTGAACGGTGACGTAGCATTGAGTATTTTTGGATGTCAGATGGGCTGGTTCGGGCATTTCAAAATCTCTCCTGGACCTACAGTATATTCACCAGTGAATGTGGGCAGGAGGAGCTAAAGATGCTTAAGCCTGTTTAGCTGAGCTGAGCTATATATATATTAAATAGCTTTATTTTTGCATACATACATATAAGTAGCCCATAATCACTAAAATTAAATGAAATCAAATCTGTAATGTCATCCAAACTTTTATTATTAAAAAAATTTGTAACCCAGACATTCAGTAGTATTCATTAATAGAGACATGAGTACAATCAAATACTCACTCACTTATCATCTCTAATGCTATATCCTGTGTCCAGGGGGGCCTGGAACCTATCATATATGGATACACCCTGGACTGGGTGCCAGTTGATGACAGCATGCACACACTCACACTACGGGTCATTTGGGAATGCTAATTAGCTTAGCACAGGGAGAAGATGCAAGCTCCATGCACACACGCCCCAAGGTGGGAATCGAACCCAGACCTTAACCACTAAGCCACCGTGCCTCCTCCAATCAAATACTTGTTTGGCAAACAGAAGTTACCCGCCCCCCCTCCCCCCAAATTGTCTGAGCACACCCCTGGTGCCTGGAGTTACACTTACAGAATGATGCAATAAAAAATAAAAAAAAACATCCAGTGAGCCGCATTAATGAGAGACTTTATTGAGAAACAGCGAAAAAAAGGCCAGACTTGTTTAAGCCAACAGGAAGGCTACGGTAACTCAGGATAGCAGAGAAGCATCTCAGAAAACAACAGACAAAATCAGTGTTCACCCCCGTCAGCGATGATCAGGAACCGGAGGCGAGTGTGTTCACAGGATCATAAAAACTGAAGACCGAGAAACATTAGGAGAACGTCTGGACCTGAATCTGCACGAGTTTATATACACGACTGTTTGAAAAGACAATCGCATGAACAAGCAGGTGTACACGTGTTCCTAATAAAATGTAATACAAAAATTAATGGCATAAATTGAAAGAGTTTCACGTCTTCTCATCACTTTGCGTCAGCCTCGTAACACACTCGATACATCAGCTTCGTATCGGACTCGTAAAAAGCAAACAAACCTGTTGGTGCCCATAAAATATTAAAGAAGCATCTTGCCACAGAGGAGTGCATTCTTCACAACTAAACACACACACACACACACACACACACACACACACACACACACACACACACACACACACACACACACACTTTAATTAAAAGACAGCACAGCAAAAACAACCCACACACACATTAACTCTCACACACACCTACCCGTTTAACACGTACGGAGTACTAAAATGATTTATAAGACAATTTTAGTTTTTTTGCCAGTTCTACACTCCTACAATCCTCTGGCTCGCTGTAACAATGTGCAGGTGGTGTGTACAGTGCTTCCACACACGCATACACACATTACTCATATTCACCATTATCTAACATCCAAACACAGAGCATTTATCACAGCAGGCCAGAGGACACGGCCTCGATACCTCCATCCACTCCATCCAGGAGACGGATGGAGACAGACGCCTGTAGTCATACGTCAAGCAGCACCGTCAAGCGTCTCTGAGGAGCAAACGTCTACAGTCCTGCATTCATCACAACTTCCAAACTTTCGCCGGACTTTCACAGGATGTACAAATTGAAGGAAATACAGAAGATCCTGAGCAACACTAACATTATATAAACTAAATATCATTTTTTACAGTTTCTTCTAACATTTCATGTGCATTATGAATTTATCAGCAAATTGATCATCCTTAATGTATATGAAATACATATTATATATATATATACACACACACACACACACACACACACAACTATACAAATATTAGACTAAAATAATATTTTCGTTTATTTTACAATTTATTTATTTATTTATTTATTTATTTATTATTAATTTCCTTACAGAAAGAAAGAAAGAAAGAAAGAAAGAAAGAAAGAATCAATACCCCTCTTTTACCTTTACAGAAAAAAAAATGTATGGCAATATATTGTAAAATATATTGCAATATCTTAAATAATGCATTTCCATATATAGGAAACTAGTGCTTCTATTAATTAATATATTGCAATATTGCAATATGATTATATTGTATATAATATTGCAATGAAGCCAAAAAAACATTATATTTATACCATATTGTTCAAACTACATTTTATATAAAAGAATAAATAACATAAAAATATAAACAAATAGATAATAATGTAAATTAGACAGATAAATTCAATATATTATGAAGTATATTGTTAAATATAAAATTACATACATTAAGATAAACATTTGAATATATTTTAATATTTTTCTCAATATATGAAAAGAGCCAATTCTGTGTGTATTTTTCAATATATTGTAATATTTAATTGTAATAATTTTTTAGTATCAGTTAGTGTAGTAATGAGGAATATTAACATTATGAAATCTTTTCAATTGACCAGTAGATCAGAACACTAAATAATTTAACTGGTTAATATATAAAGAAATATATTTTCTTTGCGTAAGAGTAATTCTACGTGTTTTTCTGTAAAATCATAGTACGTCATCTGATCGTAGAGAGTACTGTATCAGGATTAGGCAAATACAACCTCACACCACCAAATCAGTTTTTTTATCATTGCATTATTTATTTAACAAAAATGAGGCAAAACAGAAAAAAAATCTATTCAATACTAAGTATTGATTCTATAGCTAGTAGATTCAACTTTAGCAGCAATAACTTGGAGTAATCATGTCCTGTACAACTATCTGTCTCATAATGTTGGTCCATTCTTCTTTACAATGCTGCTTCAGTTCAGTTTTTATTTTTATTTTTTTTTACTTACTTACTGTATACACAGCTTTGTACGGCAATTTATTTCAGTTTTGAGGTTCGGACTTTGACCAGGCCATTCCAAAACGTTAAGCTTTTATTTTTTTCAGACATTCTGATGGATATTTACTGATGTGCTTTGGATCACTGTCCTGTTGCATAACCAAATTTCACATTTGCCTCTCGAACATAATATATGTTTATACAGGGAGGTTCATGGTCAACTCAGTGACTGTAAGGTGCCCAGGTCATGTGGCTGCAAAAAAAAAGAAAGAAAAAATGAAGCCCAAATCATCACCTTTCCACCACTGTGTTGGACAGTATGTATGAGGTGTTTCTACTGAAATGCCTTTGGTTTTTGCCAAACATGGCGCTGGACATCAGGGCCAAACGACTCCACTTTGTTCTCATCTGTCCAGAGGACATTGTTCCAGAAGACTTGTGGTTTGTTCAGATGCAGTTTTCCAAATCTAAACATCTGCTTCAATGTTCATTTTAGATAGAAAAAGCTTTCTCCTGCCAACCATCCAAACAAACGGTACTTGTTCAGTCGTCTTCTAATTGTGCAGTCATGGATATTTAACATGAACAACGAGGTCTGTAAAGTCTGACATGTAGCTCTTGGGTCTTGTATTTTTCTGACCCTGGAGTGCTGAGATGTCCACTCCTGGAAAGAACTTGTCCAGAGATCTGGAACTGTCTTGAATGCTTTTTTTTTTACTTGTGAATAATATCTTACTGAAAAATGCTGAACTCCACACTGTTTGGAAATGGTTTTATAACACTTTCCAGTCTGATATGCAGCAACAATTGCTTCTCCAAGACCATTGCTCATGTCTTTCCCTCTTGGCATTGTGTGAACATACACCTGAATTCTCCAGACCAGCAGCTTACCCCCTTAAATCCTGTGGAAGCATTAAGGAGGTACAGTACTTAGTACATCATGAAGTTATATCCTGCTGTTGGTGTGTTGGTCAGATGTTTATTATGATTTCACCAAAAAAAAAAAAAAAAAAACACGGAATTAAAAGAGTGGTTACCAATGTATGTACATGATTGTATATATTAATGCGATTACTTCTACCACCACTGCTATTAGTAGTATTACTATTATTATTACTATTCTACTTCATTATGAAGAAGAAGAAGAAGAAGAAGAAGAAGAAGAAAAAGAAGCAGCATAGGAACAAAAATTAAGCAACAAATTTTATATTGGAACAGGAATGTATAATTTTTTTTTACTGAAAAACATGTATTGAGATTCACACACACACACACACACACACACACACACACACACACACACACACACACACACACACACAGACATTTATGTCTACTATTTATTCATATTATAACTTCATATTGTTTTTGTTTCATATTAATAAAATTAATAATTATTATTTCATATGGTTTGTCAATCCTCCTCATTATCCTCCACCACCTCATCATCCTCTGCCTCATCTTCATCTGCAGGCAGCGTCACAGAACTTTCTCTGATTCGTGTTTTCACTCAAATTCATTTGTAATGCATAATCACAAGAAAAGCTGTGCTGCCACCTAGAGACCAAATCAGAACATGTCTGCTTTACAGAGAGAGAGAGAGAGCGAGAGAGAGAGAGAGAGAGAGAGAGAGAGTCTTCCTTCTCGGCCCCGGGGGGTGAGACATCCATCTCTGTCTTTTTGCCAAATTTGATTTTAAATATTTACAATGCCATACATCTTCGCTGAAACAAATTACCACCAAAGTGCTATTGTCTGGAGTGGGGCTAGTAAGAAGGATGGCGGCTTTAGAGGCAGCATCAATGTTTTATTTGCTGAAATATATGACTGCTGGATACACAACCACTACACCTTCTTACTTTAAACGCCGGGGATAAAACCGAAGCTGAACTTTTTCATGGAGTAAATACCACAATAAGCTATCGACCGGCGCATCCTCGCTGTTAGCATGCACATCTAATGTGAACGCTCAATTCGTTCAAGCGCTCCTTAAACATCTTTAGCATTAGCAGCAGCTCCGTGGCATCAGTTTGTCGATTGCACTCTGATGGATTAAAGGGGAAAAAAAAAAAAAAAAAAAAAAAAAACTCCACACATTTCTTGCTCTCAAACAAACATGTAGCTAATGTTCCATGCAGGAAAGCGGATTGGCTTTGATGTTAACATGCCATGACCATACCTCTCTTTTGCAGGCTATTAAATCACAGCAGGTCACTTTGATACGTCGGTGTGTGTAATAGCACACAGGAGCTGAAAGCAAATCTCACATGGTGTCCAATTCCATGTCTGACATCCCAGGAATGCACTCAACTCTGATGTTTTTCTTTCTCGGCTATGATAAGCAAACAGCACCATAAAAGCTAAATCCTGTCATATGGAAACAAGTCTAATCACTTGCAGATAAATAACGAGCCTTTTAAATGAAAATACCTCTCAGAGCAGAAATACTTTTGTACATTTTCTAACAATGAGCATTCTTACATCTGATCGGTCAGAGGGTGTCGATTCATTTCTCTACCAGCTGCAAATCAAATCACAGATTTATAAGAACATACGTGTTCTAATACCTGCACAGTTTCAGTTGTGGTTGTTGTTGCATAGCAAAGAAAATGCATAAACGTAGGCGAGTATGATATGAAGTCTTTTTTTTTTTTTCCATAAGGAGACATTTAGATAACGTTTCAGAAAGGGAGTCTCCAGTGTCAGTGATTTGTTTGAAAACGTTACTCCTTGTGGTTTCTCAGGAACATGATGTTTAAAAGAGAAAAATAAAGTGAGACTGGCGGGAGACAACTTGTCTATACTTGTAACTCTAAACGTGGAGATAGAGAAGAATATATCCAATGTCAGATGTGTTCATTAAGAAGTTTGGCTGGTAACATCTCAGCATGATTACTACAGTAGATCTTTTTTTTTTCTTTCAACACACTACCAAGTGTTTTATTATTTACTTAATCGAAAGACCCTGTCAATCTGTTAATAAGCACCGACCTCTAATACACTGCGAGGTAAGGCAAGACATCGCACGACTCATTTTTGCGACAGATTTTCAATGAGACTCGGAGTTTGACAGTCTGTTGAAATGGAAAATTTGTTCAAATTTTTCACCCTCACGCTTTATTAAAGATGGACATGATAAGTGCTTTTTTGTTTGTTTGTTTGTTTGTTTGTTTGTTTGTTTGTTTGTTTGATTGATTTATTTTGAAATAAACACACTTGGAGCTGGTGAGTTGCTCAAGCACACAGATTCATGCATGAGTGTATTTATGTATTTAGCATGTTCGGGGAGAGAGAAATGAAATAAACATATCTATATTTTACATGTTATTTCGGGGTGTTTTCTGAACAGCATTAGATATAAATGTTATAGTAGTTTACTCATGCATATACTGTACAGTAGTATGCGAAAGTCTTGAGATAGCCCTCATACCCTCATATTAAATTCAATTAAAAGATGTAGATAAGACTAAAGAAATTGGAAGAATTTTTTTTTTAATTCAACAGACTGCAAAGTGCTTGAACGTACAATTTAAGATTTGGTTGTTTATGTAATAACCTTAGCAGCAGCTTCATTCCCCCTCTCGTCTGTTCCATTCAGTATCATCAATATACTAAAATAACTGGCCTGATTGTTCGAATTAAATTAAATTATTTATTTATTTTTTAAATGCTTGAATGTTTTACCCACTCATTCCTTGCTTGTTCTCTGCGACTCTTCCTCTTCCCAATCGATGCTTGGCCACGCCCTTGCTGCTTCATTGTGCTTCTATCAAACTTTTTTTTTTATTTATTATTTTTTTTATATATATACACTCCAATGTTGCATCTTAATCCTGGAGGTGTAGTATTTTAACATGCTTTAAACTCCACTGCGATTATTTTTACTTTGAGGGTAACCTCTTAAAACCCTCCAGTCGAGTATTTTTGCCAGAGATTATGGAGTAGAATCCTTTACCTTTTAAGAAACAAAAATATCCTAAACCTAACATATTGACTATTTGAATGCTTTGACTTGTTGATTATTTCAGACAAATATTGTCTGATTAAATTTTTTAAAGTTCTTGCCTTTCTCATTTTTCTTTCTTGGCTCACATCATTGCCGGTGAAAGTTTGTTGCTTCAGCTGCCAGGTCTCAGTGGAACCAAAACTCTTGGAGGAGTTGTTACTTCAGTCTTTCCTGCCAAGTTAAACCAAGCTCAAGTAATCATACCGCCTTTCTAGTAATAAACAGTTTTAATTAATCTCTTGCCAATTAAAACACAAATAACCCTTTACTCTTGACTTTGTCTGCTGGAAATCATTCCTGCCTAAATGATCGGTCCCCTGAGATATGAGATTTGAAATTAAACATTTCTATTAGGTCAGTGTTTTGGCATTTTGGGAGCTGAGGGGTAGGATTAGTGGATTTGTCTGGGTTTGAGGAATTGAGGAACATAATAATTATGAAAAACTTAATAATTTTACTTTATTAACAGAAGCACTAGTCAGGTACTGTCACTTATCACTTTATGTATACTGCATTTTAAAGGACTCTATATAAATGTTATCTAAGATGGAGGGATTTGTGATTTCAATGTTTGTGGACAAAATTCTGCTTTTAAACTGATGATATTTTTATCACTGACAAATTGCTATAATATGAAAAGAGTAAAAAAGTTGGAACTTGAGTAGTTTCCTATAACAGCAGACATCTACTGAATTGTCTTTCTTGGGATATAAACAAACGTAGAAATAACCAGATGTACCTGATACACTCAGATCAACACTATGCAAGATACCATGGTGTCAAGTCTATCTATTCATTCATACTTCAGTAATCGCTCTGTCCTAGGTCAAGATCAAGATCAAACTGGGCATGCCAAGCATTATTATTATTATTATTATTATTATTATTATTATTATTATTATTATTATTATTATACAGCAAATTTATTTATGTTATTATTATTGTTGTTGTTGTTGTTGTTGTTGTTATGCACTTTTGTGTATAATGTATAAGTATTGAGAAGAGTTTACAGAGGGGAAAAATAAAGATATTGACCTCTGATAGATTGCTGTAATACAGTGGTGGCCAAAAGTATACCATTCATTGTTAGCTCTCCCTGTGCACAAACCAGGTGATTGCACTAATCAGTTTTCACCTATCTGGCTGAAGAATTGGCTAATTAAAATCAGAGTACGACAGGCATCTTTTTGACTTTACTGAATGTCCAGTCGGCAGGTTGCAGCAGGTTTTGAAGAATAAAAGGACTTCATGCTAAATATTGGTTGCTGTATATCACTTTCATTGCATAAAACAATAAATTGATCTTATTTTGTCTTTATTTAAAAAATTAAGAATGTTAAGACACTGAGTTACTGATCAGAAGGTCGGAGGTTTGAGCCCCAGCTCTAGCAGGTTGCTGCTGTCGGGCCCTTGAGCAAGGCCTTTAACCCTGTCTGCTCCAGGGCTGCTGTATAATGGCTGACTCTGCACTCGGACCCCAGCCTACTAAAAAAAATCCTGGTTATGCAAAGAATAAAGAATTTTACTTTGCAGCAATGTACAGTGTATGTGACGAATAAAGGCTGAACCCACTTTAACTTAAACTGGTAAATAGGTTCGCTAAAGTCACATAATTTGAGATAATACTATTTCCACGTTAGTTGTATTATTTCTTGGAAATGTCAGGGGCATATTTTCAACATGATTAATATAACATAATATAATATAATAACAATGATGAATATGTTAAGACATGCATGTATCCTGCACGCATCCTGTATTGTGCATGTGGGACTTCTGGACTATTTTACTCTGGATTGCCCTCGTGTTAATGAGCACACATGTGTACAGTATACTCATGGTACCATGTGATCCCATCCAGGGTGTGTTGGCATTTAATGCAGAGATTGGCTTTAGAATCTGTACCACCCAGATGGGTTAAAGTTGTTACTTGAGAATGTTATCAATATTACACAACACTAAAGGGATCCCACTTTGTAAAATTCACTTTTTGTCCTTTATTCGTTTAACCCCCAATGTCACCTCATAAGGTTTATTTTGCACACAAAATCCACTACATTCTGGCAGGGTGCGGCTCATCAGTAGATTATTTACATAGACACTGAAATGGCATGTTTGAACGAGGAGAGAAAGAGGAAGAATAATGCATTATCTGAGAGGTGTATCCATTGTTACCTTGTTAAAATATTAAATACGGGACCTTTAAGGTTATGGGATTATAAACGTTTTGCGATATAAAATGTACAGTATTCACAAATATAATTAGCAAACACAATAATAAAATAGTAAAGGTTTATTGATTTTACATTTATTAAAAAATAAATGCTTTAGGAATTCAAATGAAATGATCTGAAAAACAATTATAATATATATATATATATATATATGAGAAGGAAATGTAAATGAATCAACATATAAAAAAAGGATGTTTAAAATATATAATTTAGAGTGCACTTTAATATCTAATAAATATTTTAATGAAATGGCTTATTCTCTCTTAGTGTTCCTTTAATCTTCTCGGTTTTGAAGATTAGACATTGTATGGACTTTTATAGAAGAAAAAAAAAGAAACCTTCACTTTCATGTTTCAGCCACACTAAAAGCATCAATACCAATATCAATGCTAGAAACATCTAAACACTCTGTATATTTACCTCAAAAAGGTCATTGGCTGCTGAAGTTTACACACTTGTTTAAAAATGCATGAGTATTGAAAGAAGCCTGTGATGTTTCATTATAACTGCCTTATAAAATTCTGTCCTTTTTTTTTTTTTTTTCTTCAAGGACTCCAGTGATGAAAAAGACTCAATTGGTAATGAAAGCAGCTTTTAGGACAAGTGCATAGAGCTTTTATGTGCACCCTGCCTACCCTGATGATCTCTTAAGTTAATAGGATTGGGGGAAACAATACATACATTTGCTGCTGCAGCACAGAGTAGATCTCCACAAGGACAGATGCTGAATAATATATATATATATAAAATCAACAAATAAAACAGGACATGTGATTTAAGCTTCATTATGAGACATCTGAGTTTGAGTTTTTAAATAGGCAGTGCAAAATTATGTCTGCTCCCTGTGCCTGCAATTTTATGTTTCAGTAAGCACTTAATGCTAGTCGGGGTTATGGTGGATCAGGAGCCTATCCAAGAAACACTGTGTGTGAGGCAGGAAAAACCCTGGAATGGCATGGTAGTTCATTGCTGCACACACACACACACACACACACACACACACACACACACACACACACACACACACACACTTTAGCATAGCCAATCCATCTATTAGTATCCCTCCAGGCTCCTCCTTAATTTAGGGACCAATTCCCACCCACCACAAACTTCTCCGCAATCACACAGTTACCAAGTCAAGAAGATGCAAAAGTCACCACTTGCTTTCTCTGGGGTATATAAAGCCAGCTGGCCACACAAAAAAAAAATTAAATTTAATTTTGCTCACTAGGACGCCCAGCTACAGTTGGCTTAGGCATCAACTTGGTTCAAGCTTGTCATCCTTAGTGCTGTGATTTTGCAAACCAAGAACTCTAAGCTGAGCTACAGGTAGCACGTGCACCACCACGCTTACAGTAATTATTGACTGAATTATTTTTACTATGGACCTGAGGGAAAAAAAATAAATAAATAAATAAAACCATAATCTTAAATCTCAGAAACTAAAATGAAAGATCTGGGATTTTCCTTCCTCCTCCACAAGGGTAGGGTTTTTTATTTTATTTTATTATTTTTTTTTTAAGAAAGTAAAGAAAGCTGACAACATGGGATTAAGAGTTTTCCTTGTGTTGACCAGATAAATGTCCTTAAAAAGGTCATACTCATTATTTCATCAAAAAATATTTGTCCCTACATGCCAAGTAAGTGTATCAAATACTCTATATACAATACAAAATTGCAGTTAATACAATTGAAGCATGATTGTGGAATCTATATTAATAAAAGAAAGAATTTGTCTGTACTTTGGTCAGAGCTCGTTCTTTCAATGATATCTTTACGTTTTATACATTGGAGGACCCGAAACTTTTAATGAAATGAAAAAGGTGAGTTGAATTGAAGTTCTGAACAGTTATGTGCCGGATTTAATAATTCGTTTTAAAATAAGCTACTAATGAGCTACTTGCTCAATGTAAACAAGCACATGCACCAATAGATATTAATTAGAAAAGCTAAACTGAATATTTTTACTGGGATTAGTTCATATCCTTATCCGATATTCCGATAGTCTTATCCGATCTACTTTTTTGATTTCTCATCAGTGATTCACTCTCCGATCACCGAACAGGGAGCGTCCTTGGCTGAGGATAAAAGAAGTACAACTTAGTGTAAATCAAGGTATAAGATACTCAGTCTAACAACATTTGATTACTTTGCATTAAGTTCTGCAGAGTTCTGCTGTAACAGAAAGACAGAGACATGTACATGGGTTTCAACCTGAAAGAATAATATCATATCACTGATGACTTTAAAGCTGATCAGCTTTAACCTTTTAACTATTTCTACGACCTCTTTTCCCAGGTACTGACGCTAGTAGCCTATAGACTTTATACTTATATTTCTACACACACACACACACACACACACACACACACACACACACACACACACACACACACACACACACACACGGTGCCTAAGACTTTTGCACAGTACTGTGTGTATATACAAGTGTGTAAATGTCTCAGGCACCATATTATCTGTAGTACAAATTTTGTTATAAAAGTGTATCTTTTATACAAGCGTGTGTGTGTGTGTGTGTGTGTGTGTGTGTGTGTGTGTGTGTATAGAAACTTTTAATATAATAAAAGTTTATTAAATAGAAAATAGAAAGGAAAATAATAAGGAGCGAGTGTGACGAAGTTATCAAAAGAACTCATATTCTCCAGCATGCTCAGTAAAAACCTAACAGCTGTTTTACTGTATTTACAGCACTGTGCAAAAGTCTTGGGAACATCCAAACAAAAGCCATATACAATGATGGTTTTGAAAACATTTCTATATTAAAAGAAACTTCCATAAAAAGCACTAAGTAATAACATGAACAATAAACGGTCAATATTTGGTGTGAAACTCTTTTCGGTAGTGTTTGATACAGATGTGTTCAGTATTCTAAATAAAACAGCTGTTAGGTTTTACTGAGCGTGCTGGAGAATATGAGTTCTTTTGGTAACTTCGTCACACTCGCTCCTTTCTATTCTCATGCAAAACCCAGGAGTCGACATTATTGTATGATTTTTTTCCCCCTATCTGAAAACCAGTCTGTCATGTAATATGTGGCTTTCTTTACAGGCATGCAAATATTCTTCCGTAATGTTATTTATTCATTAATTGTAGTGTATCTTTGTAGGGAATGGTCTTGTACATAATAATGCAGATATAATAAACTTGTATAACAAAAGTTGTACTACAGATAATATGGCACCTAAGACCTTTGTACAGTCCTGTATAAACAGACTATTGATATAGAATCCAGGCACGGTGCACTATAAAAGTATCAGACTTTACCAGTGTATTACCATAACACCTCCACTAGGTGGCAGTGAGTGCATTCAGTCTTTGCAGGGTTTTGGACAGATCTCACTTTTTGGAGGCAATTAAAGAAAAATCTTCAGGGCCATGAAGAGATGTATATATAACCAAATGAACAGATGAACAAGAATCCTGTCCAAACTATGAAAAAAAAAGAATAATAAATGATGAATTGCTATCAGAGTATAATAATAATAATAATAATAATAATAATAATAATAATAAACAACAACAACACTACTGCTACTACTACTACTACTACTACTAATAATAATTATTATTATAAGTTATATAATTATTATATATTCATTATAATTATTATAATTATTATAAGTATTATTTTAATAATAATTAGTAGTAGTAGTAGTTGTTGTTGTTGTTTACTTTGATAGCAATTTATAAAAAAAAATTATAATCCTATTATTATTATTATTATTATTATTATTATTATTATTATGGGGGATTATAAAAAAGAAATGGATACATATACAAATTAAACTCAATATATTCTTTTTAGATATATTGCAAAATGTACAAAATTAAAGTACATTTTAGTAATTAAAGTAAAGAAACTCAAAGATTTGTTATTTTTGTCGTGTATTCTATTTATTTATTTGATGTAATGCACAGCATATAATTTAATATTTAATAACAGAGCCTTAATCTTATGACTGTGTAGAAGTGATGACACTGAGCAAAATGGAAAGAAAAAAAAAAAAGAAAACAAGTCTTTCATGACAAATGACAATTAAATTTTTAAGTAAAAAAAAAAACACATTTATTTATTTATTTATCACAGATTTTTTTTACTTCAGATTATATTGTGAATTATTAATTAACTTTTTTTCATTATTAGATTCCAATTCAACAGGGGAATAAAGAAAAGCTAACATCCTTAACCCTAATGCAAGACCTATAAAGAGCGTAAACCCTGCAGCGTTCTGTCCGACTTTCTTCACTTTGTTAGATAACGTAAATCCACTGTTGTCATCATCTCTAAAAATAAGCAGGAGAAATAAAATGAAATCAGTAATGCATGATGATGCATGCTGATACGAGATGAGAGATGAACTTAATACATCGGTTTGATCGAATGTGATCCAATAATATCACTGGAACATGGATAAAGCAAAATGCTTACACTGTAGGTTTGGAGCACATATCAGATCTTAATTACACTCTGTCACAAAAACCTCATGCATTTATTCATGAGTGGGGAGATAAAAAAATAAATAAATAAATAAAAAAACCTGAGTGCATGAGGAGCCATTTTATTTTCCTGACTCATTTTCGAAATGGTGGCACTAGATGGCAATGTCGAAGCACGGCAGGTCGTTACGATCGCTATCGCTGGGACAGAGCGAGGCATATTAATTAACTCTTAGTGTAGAACCGTGCCAGCGGAAGAGAGAGTGATTAGGAGGAAAACATCTCAATGAATAAGATGGTTTTGCAGTGTTTGTACACAATAGGTGGCTGGAAATGAATATGGATGTGGCTAATAGAGACCTGATGTTTCTGCATGAGCTTTATAATCTTTTTTTTTTTTTTTTTTTTTTTTGTGGAAATAAGCAGCTCATTAGGTCTCATTGGGGAACACAATTTGTCTAGCATGTTCAACATAAATGCATTTTAGAAATACATCCTAAATAAATGATGGAAATGTTCAAGTCTTTCATTTTAATGTAAAATGTTGCTTTATATTCTTTATAATAAAGTGAGTCGAAGGTAGATCTTTCACCAGTCTCTCTCTCTCTCTCTCACACACACACACACACACACACACACACACACACACACACACACACACTTGTCTTGCTAGCCTTATGAGGACATTGACCTCATTGACTATTCCTGTATTGTACTACTTCTACATCGCAGTAGATATACAGGATTGCCCGTTATTTTATTTATTTATTTATTTATTTATTTATTTATTTATTTATTTATTTTTGCTCGTTTGTTTGTGCCCATTTTGTACTTTAAAGCATAGTCCTCAAATGTTTCCACAAGGTCAATATGGTCAAATATTTCCAACCTCATGAGCACGTTTGGTCCCCCAACAAGATATAAAACATATCTCCTATCAGATACACACAAAGTATATGAATCATTCATTAAAAATCAAACAGAGCAGGTCTTTGTAGGAAAGATAAAGCAACGACACTATACACAGTTATTAAATTATCAAGGCAAAGCCATAACCCTAGGATATAAATGTGGAGTGCAAGAGCTTCATTAAATTTGCCAATAAAATATTTGCAATACCTCATTGGCTCTTGATGGCCATAATGAAGGCTACGGCTGCATCCAATCAGAAGGCATTAGGTTTAATTTACTTGGCATTTTGCAGGAGGGGGAAGTATTGTGACAAAGGAAAAAGATAACAGACAAAGCCTTTTTATTTATTTATTTATCCATGCACACATCCAGGGTAAATACAGAGGGCGATCGAGTCAAACTGGGACTTTTGAATGTGTACACATTTCTCTATATAATCCCCTGCTACACTGATGCACTCATCCCAGTGTTTCACTAGTGCTTGGACACCATCAAGGTAGAACGTTCTCTCAGTATGCCAGAGCCAAGATGGGACTGAAATGCTGGCCTCCCAGGAACTCAAGGTCAGGACTGTACAGTGGATGTGGCAATAACTCCCAGTTGAGTTCCTCTAATGTGCAAGTGGAATGATTGCATGCATAAGGTTATCACAGCGGGATGCGTCACTTTTTTATTCGTTTTTTTTTTTTTTTTTTTTTTTTTTTTTAACATGGTGACATTTTCTGTAAGAACAGGTTTATTTAACCTTTACAGAAGGAGTCTCCAGTTTCAACACTTTCAAAACTGTCAAAAAGTGGTCAAGCTACAATTTAAAATTTTCTGCCACAAGAAAGTCTCCATGTTTTTGTGGCTCCCTTGGAGCTGCATTTATTCAGGCTTAATAACTTCAAAAGAGAGAAACGTGCTCGGTGAAGAAACAGACGCATAATGCAAGAGATAACAGAAACTTGTTTTGCAAAAAAATAAATAAAAATAACAAAACAAAATTGAATAAACAAGTGCTTAAGAGTCTTTCTATTTAAAAAAATATATATATTTTATTAATATGTATTTCATGGTCATGTTAATGTTACTGTGTTTCAGAAGAGTCAATGTATTGGGCTGAATGAAGCAAAGAAAACAAGGAGGGAGACTACCGAAATAGCTGGAACTTGGTTAAGACCAGTCCAAGATATTATTAAAAACCTGGAAGGATAATGTTGAACCATCAACTCTACAGAAGAAATGTGGTCAGAAAATGTGTGCTGAAAATAAAAAGCATTTACAAATGCACAATGTGTTAAAACTCACAGGATTGGGACTAAACAGCTGTGTGGCCATAAGAGAACCACTTGTTAGTGAGATTTATTGGAAAAAATGGTTAAATATCCTAGAGAGCAGAAAGGTTGGACCTTGGAGCCAATGAAAAATGTCATGTGGTAGATGACCAGATTTAGTCTATTCGACAGTGATATTGTGACCTTGCGTAACCTTGCAGCAGATGTGTGTCCAGTTAAATGTTTAAAATAAATAAATAAATAAATAAATAAAAGTCCAATGAAATATTAAAGTGTGCGAAAAATAAGTAATTTGAAAATACTGGCTAGGAAAAGTAGCATCTAAAACATTAATTACAAAAACACGTCCTAGTAAGTGATGTTATTAAATAATCTACAGTACTAGAATAATTAACACCAAAATATCCTTATATTATCACCCTATTTTTCATTACTTTTCTGTTTAAATAGTAATATTAATCTTACTTTGTTGGTGCTGATTATTAACCTATTGGACAATGACACAAAGTGTTTCAGTTCTAAGATTTCAGCAAACAGCTACACAGACGTTTGCACTTTCATTAAGATCTTCCTGCTTGCAAGTAGAGAGACTTTAATGTCATATATCAAAAAGATCCTAACTTATAGCATAATAACTAGCATATACAGTACATCATTCGATAATCAAAAAAGTATGCAAATATTTTTCAAGTTTGAGTCTTTCAGGAAATAACTTTGCATGAGGAAATGTTGATCTGCCTTTACAATTTCCATGTTTCCTTTTAAAAAAATAAAGTTTTCAAAATCTTTAACGGCATCTACAGTAGCTTACCAGAGAGCTAGAATGAACGCTACCCTTTTTGCTGATCATCGCTAGAAGAGTCTTATTCACTTTGTCTGCTAGCTAGTTAGAAATATGCAATCAAAACTTTTTTTTCTTCATGTTTATGATATCATAGATTAACTAAGCAAAGTGAATACAATTCATGTTGGAAAAATCTTTATTTTCTAATCTGAACCAAATATACAGTTTAACACAAACGTCATGCTCCATTTCTCTTTCATTCTCTGAATGCTCACAATGTCCTAAAGCAACTCCAGAATTTCAGCAGCAAAAAAAAAAAAAGAAAAAAAAAAAAAGTGTAGAACATTTGCACGATCTTTCATTTTTGCTTTGCTCTGGGTTATAATTCTTGAGATTCAATGATTAAAACATGTAATTCTATTATAGAGATATACAGTATATAGTGATAAGGCTGCTTTCACACCCTTCTTTTACCATAATGTACCAGCGATTAGCTAAAAAAAAAAAAAAAACATTGACAGGTGATGTGAAGAATATTATTTTGTTACAATGACAGCTGTCAAGATGTGAGATATATTAGGCAGCGACTGACTACACTGTACTTAAAGCTGGTGTGTTGGAACCAGGGAAAATGGGCAAGCATCAGAACCTGAGTGACTTTGACAAGGGCCAAATAGTGATGGCTAGACAACTGGGTCAAAGCATCTCCAAAACAGTCATGTGAGGTGTTCCTAGTGTTCAGTGTTTAGTACTTATCAAACTGGCTCATTGATGTGTGTGAGGAGTGAAGGCAAGTCTGTCTGGTCAAGTCCAGTATTGAAAAAAACTACTGTTCATTCTGGCTATGATAGAAATGTCTCAGTAGGCACAGGGCATCATATCTTGCTCTGTATGGGGCTGCGTCGCTGCAGAGCAATCAGAGTGTCCATGCTGACCCTGGTTTATCACTGAGAACATCCAAAACTGGACCACGGAGCAATGGAAGAAGGTGGCCTGGACTGATTAATTTCTTCTACTTCATGTACTAGACAAGTGCATCTGCATTGCTTACAATATCTAGAAAAGAGATGCCACCAGGATGCACTATGGGACCACTACAGTCTGGCCAATTCTGCTAGGAAACCTTGAATCCTTGCATTCATGTGGATTCATGTTACAGTACCACCTACATAAACATGGTTGTGACCATGTGCACCCCCTTTATGGCACAAATATTCCCTTATTGTAATGGAGAGTTTGAGGTGTTGACTAAGCCTCCAAAATTTTGAGGATAGAGGATCATTGGCATGTTCTAGACAAAACCAGTCTATTGGAGGCCCCATCTCACAACAATATGAACTTGTGTATCTACTGCCAACATCTGGATCCCAGATACCACAGCACACCTTGAGAGAAGTCATGGAGTCCATGTTGGGCTAGAGCTGTTTTGGCAGCAAAATTAAGACCTACACAATATTAATCAGAGGGTTTTAATATCATGGATGATGTACAGTATGTTTTGATATTTCACTTTAAACTATGTGCACTCATTTGTTTTACCCTGTAGAAGGTTGTGCTGGGGGCATAAATAAAACTTCTGGACACATCATGCATGCACATTTACATGTTCATTAATATCTGGGGCCTGATTCATCTTCTTGAATTCACCTACCAGTATGTTCACTAACTCACTCATGTATACAGGAGACTTATGTGGGACGGAGTGCCAAGAAACCGTATGGCACACACACGCACACACACACACACACACACACACACACACACACACACTAATCTACATGTCTTTGGACTGTGGACCCGGAGAAAACCCACCAAGTACGAGCCGAGAATTGAACCCAGACCATGGAGGTGCAAGGTGACAGTGTTTCACCAGGAAACCCGAAAACCCAGAAGAAACCCACATGGGGTTAATGTTTAAACTGGACAGGTGAGGTGACAGTGCTACACCCCCTGTCCCACCATGCAGTAGTATACTTTTCTCCAAATTATGGGGTAAAATGCAGGTTTTTGAAAATGTATTCTACAGTTTAGAGTCTTTAAGGGATGAATGGGAAAAAAAAAAGAGAAGCCAATTATAAAAAGAACAGTAACGCTAACAGGCTAAACACAGCTGCAAATCTGTAGCAGAGAGGGGGGGGGAGAAAAGGGGGGGGGAACACACCCACACATGCTAATTTATGTTATCAAAGCTTCTTCTGCTAAAAGAAATGACTTTATAAAAGTGACTTCACAGTCATTTAGCCAGTATGCTGAAATTCCCATGAGGCTTGTGTTCTTCTGTGGTTTCACAGGGAGGATGAAGAAGATGTGAGTGAGTGAGAGAGAAATTGAGAGCAAGAGGGAAGAAATGCATGCACGCACACATACAGTATACACAAAAAGAAACATGAGAAGTGTGTCTGAAAAAAAAGTTTCTTATCTGAATGTGGTGAGCAGACATGGAACAAGAGCAGCAACTTAAAATACTGAACAGAGGAAAAGCAAAACAGACACATTCATTAAAAAAATGAATACAGACTGAAGGCTGGAGGGGTTAAAGCAGTACAATCATCTAGTGTGTGTGTGTGTGTGTGTGTGTGTGTGTGTGTGTGTGTGTGTGTGTGTGTGTGTGTGTGTTCGCTTATCTTCTCAGCATCTTGCTGAGATAAATTGGCTCTGACCTCCACATGACCTCAAACAATGTTCATGAGACCATTAAATCCGTGCAAAGATGCCATTCTGTGTGCATGTGTGTGTGTGTGTGTGTGTGTGTGTGTGTGTGTGTGTGTGTGTGTGTGTGTGTGAGAGAGAGAGTGAGTGAGAGAGAGAGAGAGAGAGAGAGAGAGAGAGAGAGGAGGGCATATTTTAAAGGATTCTTATGTCAATATATCAAAATCCAGCAACAGCTTGTTGTCCTCCATAACTACAAATTAAATGCCTTTATATTGTTCATTGACTGAACGGTATAGCAGCAGTGCATTGTGGAACTTTCCGCAGAGTTTCGGTATCTCTGATACGTCTACATTGGATTTCTTATAATAGGGCGTCGACCATCATTGGAAAATATTGACACCCATATACATGCAAAAAAAAACAAAAAAAAAAAAGTGAATAACAGATGAGAAATCGAAAAAGTAGATCAGATAAATATGAAGTTTTTTTTTGTTAAAATTCACTTATACAACTTCAGCGCTGTTATTTCAGCGGTGAAAATATGACCTAATCCTAGGAAAAATATTCAGCTTAGATTTAATTAATATCTATTGCTGCAGGTGTTTGTTTACATTCAGCTTATTAGTAGCTTATTTTATAATAGAATATTAAATCCGGCACATAACTGTTCATAACTTCGCTTCTTTTACCCAACATGTTAATTTCACTTATGGTGCAGGTTAAACTTCAGGCAGATATCTAAGTACTGCAAACGTTTCAATAAATCCTGTCCAGCCGTCGATTTAAGACGCGCCCACAGTTTGGTTCATGCACAGTACGGCGTCAGAAACCTTCGGTTTATAATCTGGCACAAAACTGCTCACTTCTTTTTAGCATTTTGGTTTCATTTATGGTGCAGGTTTAACTTCAGATGAATAACAACGTATGGGTTTTAAACTTCCTGCAGGAGGAAGAGACAGTCATTGAGCTGCCCGTTCACCTTTGAAGGTTCACGTTTCATAGTGTACTTTCCACATGCAGTGCCATAGTTTCGTTTGTATTTGGTGAGGATTGTGGAGACTTATAGGCGCATTACAGTCATTTCTGTACCTTCCGAATATTCTGTCTATACATGATGAACTATCTCGTTGATTGGCTTTGTTGAGTCGAGGGAAAAGCGTTATATTCATCCAAAAAACAGTGCTAGATGTACAAAAGTATACACCCCTCTAAATTTCAGCAAACGTTTTAGTACAGCTTCTTAAAGGACAATACTGTAATGGATGCTCAGGTTACTTGAAAAGATCAAATCGAAATACAGTCGCTGATATTTTGAGCACCACTGGAACTAATAATGGAACTATCGGACATTACACATCTATTATTCTATGATGTTGCTGCACTATTGCAACCCCACATATTATAGCTACATGGCCGAACACACTCACCACACTCCGCTATTAGTGTGTACGGAAACATGTCAGGCCTGATTTGTTTAAAATTCACGAAGCTTGAGGTGAACAGTGCTTGGTGGTTTGTTCTCTCACTCACTCTGATGCGTATAAAGGGCTGAATGTTCGAGTCTGTAATCAGAGCCTACAACAGACTTTAAAGTGCTCTATTTGCTGTGTAAACCATTCCTCTACAACATTATTTGCAAACAATCAATCAAAGAGAGAAAAGAAAAAAAAAAAAAGCCCTCGCATACTGGCTCAAGATGGATCTCGGAATCTGTTACGGACTTTCAAACTGTATAACGAGAGCAGACTTTAGGAATAAACAGAACACACTCTAAATGTCAGCCGTCTTAATGCTAACACACTCACGAGGCACCAGCAACTTCAGACCCAACACGAGCAAGCATCATGGCCGCACTTTTTAAGCCCATTTCGGCTAATCTGCAACACCTGATTCAACTCAGCAGCTAATTATGAAACCATTTAAGCCGAGAGAAAGCGAGAAAGAGAGTGTGTGTGTGCGGTCGCGTGTGCAGGAAAGGCTAGGTCAAAGTGTATCAGCTGCCATGAAATGCAAACGCTTGAATTTTAAGGAGCAACTTAATTTGACTTTCAATATTGGCTAGTGCTTAAAAAAATAAAAAACCGCACCTGTTTTGAATATTTTTTTTCCAATAAGCAACTAAGATCAAATGTGTATTAGTAACAAAAAAGACACACAAGTGAGCAAATAAGGTTGTTTATCAAAATATTTTCTTTCAATCACCTGCATGTAGAGTTGAATATATATATATATATATATATATATATATAATTTATTTTATTTTTTTTAACTGTCCATAGGACATAATCTTTAAAACAAATACTAGCCTTTAATCTTGGGAAAGATGAACCGTCAGGTGTGCATATGTGTGTGTATGTGTATATATATATATATATATATATATATATATATATATATATATATATATATATATAATATTTTTA